>JAOEHY010021492.1:0-17704 GCA_025447955.1 Psilopsiagon aurifrons
AACCTGTATGTTTTTCACATCCTGTTTTATCAAGCAGCTAATACAACAAACAAGTATATTACAACAAAGTATACTGAAACCCACAACTTCTTATAGCCAGAAATACTTGCATTAAAAGTACTAAAAAGCAAACAGTTGAGGCCACGGATGTATGCTGCCTTCAGACATGTACCCACAGAATACTTTACAGATCTCCAGCAGGAGATTAGCAGGAATTTAAAACACTCAGAGAAACCAATGTGTCTGAAAAAAAAAGAACAAGAGCAAATTACACTGAAGTATTTTTCCTTCCTTACAGAATTTCATTACTTACAGTGACAAAGGAAGTCTCTATTCCAGGTATTAACTTTTTACTTCTAAGGAGCACTAGTGGTACACGGACCACTAAATTCTCTTAATATTTCTCCCTGACACATAACCCATAAAAACCTAATGGAATGATGGCCCCTCTACCAGAGACAAAAAAATACTCTAGAAATTGGTTCCATTGTTCTTTCCTCACCATGAGTTAATACAATATTGATAACCACGGTGTAATGAGCAAAGTTCAAGATAAGTGTCTAGATGATAAACGGTAGCCCCAAAAGGGACAGCATCCTTCCCCAAGGCAAAGACTTGGTGCGGAGATCTGAATGCAGAAATAATCTCAAACCTTTTCACTCATTACAGAGGATAGGAGCAAAAATAACTAGAAAGGGAGAAGGAAAAAAAAAAAAAAGAGAGAAAACAGCACAAACAGGTATTTAATGTAAGATAGAAAGAACATTTTTAGCATTAAAAATGCATGAAGAAAAGCATCAATATCAGTTCATTACCTTTCCCTTAGAAAAAAAAAAACCAGCAAAAGTACAAATGTCTCATTTGTACTTTGTTTGTAGTCTGATTTCTACATACAGAGGGATGTTTCTATTGCAACATCAGCTTTGTTTGATCACATATGTTTTTGAATCATTCTCATTTGGAGCCTGAAAGGAGATTCACTTGCTATCCACTCAACAGCTACTTTAGAAGAATTTCCCTTTTTTCACTCCTCACAAGCAAACTTGTGTTCCTATTCCTGTGCACCCACTCACCAAAGAAACGTAATTTTATAAGAAAGAATTGATTGATTAAAAAAAACCCCAAACCTATTGTTTATGAATTATAATTGCATTCAGAGAGCTCAATATAAAAACTCATGGATCAAAACACATTAGTTCAATTATCCAAGTTTCAAGTCCAATTACAAATATCTGTGTGAAGACAATTACAGTGTAGCTGTCAGTTCTAAAACCGCCTGCAGTACATAATGAATTGTCCTCTTATGGCTTATGGAATGAAGGGAAACATCATTAGACAAGTTTTGTAATATACACATTAGAGCAGGAAAATTTATTTCCCACTAAACTAAAAGGACGGAAATTGTGGTCCTCTGTGACGGAAAAAGCAGTATTTTAACAATATACAGTAATGCCAATTTTATGATTTGCCATCCCAATAATTATGCTTTCATAATGGGGGCATCTCTTCAAGAAGCATTACTAGATCTGGATTTCTAATTATAAGGACTACGAATAAGTCATGCAGACTCTAGAAGGAAATCAAAGCAGTATTAAGTTCTGAAGATGTTGCTAAGATCCAGAAGAAATTCCACTATGATGGAATTTGAATGCTCCTGTGGTTATCTGTCATTGTGTGAAGTCCAAGGGAAATTTTATCCAGTAACTAAATCCGTATCTTATTTACAATTTTCAAACATTTTAATGAAAAAAACATTTAGTACACTTGTAAAATTGCACCCCACCCACATGTCTCTTGCAAACTCAATTTAACACTCTCCATTCTTTTGAAAAGTCTCTGGACGTGAAGTCCAGTATTTTAAACACAATAACTGAATTAAATGAAATGCAAGGGGGCCTACAAGGATTCCAGAGAGAGATTCTTCATCAGGTACTGTAGTGATAGAAGAAGGGGTAATCAGTTTAAACTTAAACAGGGGATATTTAAGTTAGATATAAGGAAGAAGTCGTTTGCTGTGAGGGTAGTGAGGCACTGGAACAGCCTACCCAAGGAAGCTGTGAATGCTCCATCCCTGGCAGTGCTCAAGACCGGGCTGGACAGAGCTTGGAGCAAACTGGCCTAGTGGAAGGCATCCCTGTCCTTGGGAGGGGTGTTGGAACTAGACGATCTTAAGGTCATTTCCAACCATGACCATTCTGCGACTCTGTGATTCTGTGATGTGAGTGGGCAAATCACATCCTTTTCCAATGTCTATCTTTACCAAGATGTAAAACAGAATGATAAGGCTTACTTCTTTTGGTACAGCACCTCAATGTCTACAGATAGGAATCTAACTTAAGAAATTTCATCTCCCTGTTAAATCCAGTTATAAGTCCAGGAAAATTAAAGTGCCATTTTTAAAGGAGAAAAGGTGAACACTAAGCTTTTCTCACCAGAACACTGGACCTTTGTTTAGAAAAGCTGACCAGCTGAGAGCATTTTCATCAGCTCTCTAAATGGCGCTGGCACAGATAGCCCTCTTCCTCAGACTGTCTGTCCTGTCCCTGATCCAGCAATGTGCTTTGCATACTTTTAATTCAAAGCATGTGTCCCATTCATTTTAATTCAAATTATTCCCATGTTTAATGTTCACCATTGTTAAATCCTTTCCTGGATCAGGAGCAGAGCTGCTTAATAAATGGCAGTATCAGGTCCACTATGTTGAGTGCCAGTCTCTTCGGGGCTAATAGAACAACAAATTCTATGTCACATGAAGAGACTAAAATCCCTCTTTTGTGGCCAAGATTATCTATGAGCTGCTATCATTAGTCATTCTTGCACAAACAACTCTGAAATTTCATCTGGATTAAACAGAAGACAACCAACAAGATGGATGATACAATGACACTGGAACAGCTTGCAAAAGAAGGGTGTAACATAACTGAAAAACTCTGCAATTATGCATACTATTTGTTTCTATCTTTGGTCACATGTAAACAGCTGAAAATTGTCAACCTATTTGGTCCTATAGTTAAAAGATTTTTTTTTTTGGCACAGATTCAAGCCTGAATATAACAACTGCCAGACCTCAGAGTAGTATGCTTTTCAATCCCTGCACAGATTTGGTTTCAGTTAAGCTGCAGTCTGCTCTTGTAGCAGGGAGAGGTAGAATTTGGATGTAATACATTCTCTAAGTACAGTCAAATGAAGCTCTTTGGTGTACCACATAATCAAAAATAATTATTGTATACATACTTGAAAGTATATTCCCGTTACGACTGACATTAATGGGAATTCCACGCCTGATTGTAGAGGACACTCATGTGAGTGGATTTCGGTTTTGTGAATTTTTGCCCTTTTCTTTAAGGATCACCATAATCTTGTAATGAAGATTTAGCCTTGGGTCTTGAAAGATCTGGGTTCAATCTGCCACTAGGTTCTTTGAGACTTCAGGCAAGTTATTTCACTTTTCTGGTCTCTGTTCCCCATACATTAACAAATACAGTACTGCTTCCTCATTCCACCCATCACTTCTCCTTAGCCTCTCTCTATATATCCTGTCTTCCCACTTGAAACTCTGGACATGGCCAGTGACTTTTCATCTGCTTATTCTCTTGCATGAGGGACACAGACTTGACTTGATTATTCCAAGCCCTAACAGGTTAGAGATAAAAAAGCCTAGTGAAGATGTTTATATACATATTAAAAACCCTGAACATCCACCACATTTGGAATTTGTTCATAAATGTCAGAAGAGATTTGCTTCAGTCTTTAAGGAAAAAATTCTGTCCTCATTTGGTGATTAAGGCCACGACTCTTTCAGTATTTACCCTGTTCTTTTCAACCAGCTCTTTATGATTTTCACAGACACCAGCACAAGAGCCAGGAGAGACAAAACCTGTCAATTTTCAGCTGATTATCTGAAGGCATAGGAGCCAGTAAACACACCTCACCAGAAAAAAAAAATAAAATCAATGACAGTACATTGCAGTAAATCTCAGCAAACAACATTCTTCTAGAGGAAGTATCATTCAGTTTGGATAGAAATAGTTCTGGAAAAGGACCATGTTCTATCTATACATTCTCTTATTTGGCTTCTTATTTGCACAGGTAATATGTTTTGAAGACATCCTAGTAAAAAAAAATACACATAGGTATGGCCTGACAGCCGTTCACTACTGTCATCCAGCAAGTATCATCCACGTTATTTATACTTGGAGGAAAAAGGCAGTTATCAGCCTAATATTCACAAAAACAACAGAACAGTATAGACAGTCCTACTGGAAAGAATGCCAGAAAGCAACCGTGCTATTTGGTTAGCTTAACCGAAAAGCAGGATAGAAGCCAGAGCAATATACATTTGCAGGGGTTTATTTTGACAACGTGCTTAGTTGTGTCAGATATTTTTCCTCCTCAAATGCCAGTACTATTTTTTACAGGCAAATCCCAGGTATTAAACAACAACCAGCCGAAAAAGAGGTACAGTACATCTGAAAACCATAAACTACTGGTGGGATTGTTTCTAGGAGGGAAGGGTCTGTGGAAACTGCTGTTTAAGTTGGCAGGACACTTCTATTTCATAGAGGAAAAAAATGTTCCTGTTATAAAACACATCTCTTGTTAGCAAACACTGCATACAAAGGGTCAGCAGTAATTTGCTTACCTCACGTGTGACTCTTCCGTTGTTATCAAAGTCATACAGTGTGAAGGTCCATTCTTGCCTGTTATCTTCCTCCACAGACACATCGCATTGCAATTCCTAAGAAACATGCAAAGAGCAGCTGATTACCTAAAGCGATAGGCCTGTCTTCACCAAAGGAGGCTCCTTGCTTTCTTCCTCCCTCCCACATGGGAGGAAGAATTCCAGATATGTCCTGGGGAGGCCTCTGTCCACCACAGTGAAGGAGTCTCATCACAGACACATGATATTCCTAACTCCCTTGGCCTAGACTTTGGGGAAGCTGCAAGATGCTTTCTACTTTATTGTAGAAAACACAAAAAAGGAGCAAGAAAACTACTCCCTGAAGCTCTTGAAATATAATATTTCCCACTTTAAAGTGAGAAAGAACACTGCTTAACTCAGGAAGAGAAAGGAAACAGAAACAGATCCACAGAATGAGGTGATACACCACAGTGCCAGGAGTAGCTGTCAATACAGAGTGGGCATATGCCACAAATCTCAACCAGCGAGACCTGTCCTTGATGCAGATGTCTGATACCCAAGGGTTATCTGTTAGTGCAGGGCAGCATCATGCCATAAGCCTCTGAAATGGAGCCTGCCTAGGAACTGATAGCTAAGAACGACCTGGGAGTAGTGCCTGGCCCTTATTTTAACTGTGCTTCTGTTAGTGAGGGGGTGACCTCTGGAAAGCCAGAAAGAATCAATTTGTTAAAGGGAAGAAAAACCCTCAAAGCAAGCCCAAGATTTCAGTCAAGAACAAAGGATGCACTTTGACTGACTCCAGTCACCTTCGTACAAATCATTTGGTTTCTCTCAAGACCTGTGCAATCAGAATTATCCAGAGCCACAAAAAGGCAAAACAGAAAACTTACAGTGCAATTAAAATGAAAGCCACTGTATGCAAGTAAAATAAACAGCTCCAAATAGCTTCAGCGTGATAGAGCTCAAAATACCTGGTTGGTCTTCTGACTTGAAACCAATTCCCTACAGCAGTTACTGGTACCTCTTGTCCCCTGCTGAGTTGAAAGGCAGTCTTCTCTCAGTTGTAACAAGCCTGGCTGAAAGCTGCCAAGCGCCCCACACTCTACTGTGGAAACACAGCTTCATATTACATAAACATTCCTGGCACCTTTAAAAGCCAAATCACATCCACCTCAGATTTAGACCTCTTGACTCAACACTTGCTTTTCCAATTCTTTCATACCTTTGAAATGTGTACCAATCTCTTGGCTCCCAGCTTACATAGCTGGAAAACTTTCATTGTAGAACAAGGGAAAAAATATCAATACTTGGTTTCTTGCCACATATTAATACTTCCTTGTCCTACATTGCCTAACATAGCAGCTTTATGTGGGGATGTGCTTTGCTTAGTGAAGAGCCGTGGCAACCTTCCCTGCATTAGTCACAGTGCTTAGTACCAAGTGCTAACCATTATGGCATGCCAAGAACTACTTGGGAACAAACACAGACTTTGCCGGCACAGTGAAGTTCCAGCTACTCTGGCACCAAACATGTTGACAGGTGCCCTCCAATGTCCAAATATCAAGGCACTGTTAATTGCAATTTATCATGCCTTTCCTGTCTGCAAATGTCTGCTACCCAAGGCAGTATATAAAATATGCCCAGAAATGAGTTACTGCCGTGCAAAAAAAGGCAGGAAAAGACACCTCCCCCAAGAAGGCACACAAGCACCTAGCAACACCTGAATTGCCTATGGGAAAGCTACCTCCCTTTAATCAGCCTTAAAACAGTAAAAAATAAGTTGTACCAGATGCCTAAATCTGCTCTAGAGAAGGAAATGAACACTCGAGCTGTTGCAAGGTGGCTGCATGGTCTTTTAAATCACAATTGAGCAACGCAAAGCTCATTACTGTGACAGGCTGACAGCACTGAAAAGCAGAGGTTTGCCACATCTGCTGGAGTGCAGAAAGATGAAAATTCGCACTGTTTCTTGCTGGTATAAGAGTATCTTCCTCCTCACAAAGACAGACAACCCTGTAGCTGGATGACAGCATGTTTCAATGCTCATATTTATTAAATCACTCCCTGTATAAACAAAACCTGCCAACTACACACAATGTCTGGCAGTATTATGATGTTTGTAAGTCCGCAAGGAAGTAGGCCATCAGACTCATTGCCCTGCAGGATCCTTTTCCTCCTGCCATGTGATCAGATGAATTTCCAGTGTAGAACATCAGGTTTATTTCACTTTGAAGGCCTAGGCACTGAAGACCCATGGTCAGGGCAGCTTTCACAAACATCTTTTACACTAAGCAAATTTAACAAAGCGTAATAGTCCGTGAAAGTCAATATAAAGATTTGATAACATGGTAGCTGGCATAATGAATTACTAACAAAAGGATCATAGATAAAGCTTTAAAGCCAAATGCCTCTTCTTACTACACATTTCAGAACCCACAGAGGATCCAAACCTGGAAATAAATCTCACTAAACACCTCATAAGGAGCCTCAGAAGTAAGACACTGTCTTGTGCCAATTCTGCTCCCTCCTGTACCCACTACAATCATTGAGAACTATATACATGTATCAGAGGACACTATTTGGCCCACAGGTTATTTTTTTACCACAGTGCTTGTCAGTACAGTGAAATTTTTAAATACAGAGGACTTACTTCAAATTTCAGTTGCTTCTTGGAGCCTGTGCGTGTGTCACTTTCTTTTTCTACTTTCTTTTCATCTCCACTGCAAACTCCATCTGTCTTCTCTGGAGGCAAAGCCACTGCGAAAAATGTATTTAAGACAAAACTTACGTGGAAATGTCAAAGCAGTCTTCTATTTGCAAATCTGTCTTTATAAATGGAGTGAAATTGATTTCAGCAAACTTGCATGAGTGGATCATTATACTTGATTTGCTTTTTTTGTTCACTATACATCTGGGATAATTTCAGCAGACAATCTACCAACAACTTTTGGTACACAGCCTTCTTGAAAACATCACTAGAGTCACAGGAAGTTCAAACACAATATTATGAGAATATAAATCAGCAGAACTGTTACTGTAAATAAGTTGAACAATTTGCAAAATACTGAAAGTTTGTGACATATTGCATAACCACATTATATTCACCAGCAGTGAATGAAGTAATGAAGCTGAAATGAAGTCCTCATTCTATTCCAATTTCCCTCTCCAAATACGCAGAAACCTTACTACTTTTCAAGAAGGCAACACTACGTACTAAAAAGATTAAGCTATGTAGTTTCATGTATGTCTGAAAAAGTATATTTCACCTAAGTTTCAAGTCAAAACATCATGTACTTGCATAATTCAATAGCACTCATGAAGAGAATCACTGTTAACATCTATCAGACATATATCACAACACACAACATGCATCAGATACGTAGCAGGAAGATATACTTCTTGTGGACTAAAAGACAAACACCCAGGAACTTAATAGCCATGCCTTTGGCTCCTGCAGAGGCATTCAGCCTTGCACATGGTGAAACTGTACCTGAACAAAATTAATCCTATATGAATTAGTGATATGCAAATATGCACAGATCTTTAAACCCTACCCTCAAACCTTATTTTTTATACATCCACATACCTCTGCCAACAATGTTATGCCCATGCTTATTCAGCATAGCAGTAATCCCGCCTACTTCCCAAAAACCAATTGCAAGAAGTGGGTACTAAAGTCAGCACTTTTTCCCTTTTACTGCAGCATCTGCATTTACCCAAAGCCTTTATTCTAATGTTATGCAGGAACCATTTCTTGGGATACCTTTGTAAGTAAGATCTCACGGAAGTGCCAGTTCAGTAAAGTCAGATTCCTTTCAAAGGAGACATGATCCCCTCCAGTTCAGGATGACCTGTTTCAAACTGGCCCTCCTGGCGTTCAGCACTGCTAAGATGCATCCCAGGCATTCTCCCAGGAAAGCAAGTCACTAACACGCTAGAAATTAAGATATGATTTTAGCCATTTTTCAGCATTTTTTTTTCACATTTAAAACTGAACAATTAGCTTAAAAAAAATTAAAATCTACCCTTACCATAGCTTTATACTTTCAGAAATTCCACAAAGCTAAGATTTCTGCCATAATATTCTTGTTGCCACACTGCAATATACACCACATTTTCTAGTCTTACGTCTTTGTTTAAATTTAACAATATCATGTTACTTTTTTTGTTTGTTTGTTTTCAAAACTGCAGTATACTATGAGAAATTCTGGATGCACAGCAAAGAAAGGAGGAATGAGCTAAAAACCCTAACCTTTGGAATTTCCTGACTTTGATACTTACTTGCAGACTTGATGTTATACTAATGCCAGCTTCCCAACACAGACATGCAATTTGTATTGTACAAATGCAAGTAGACATGACATTTATGATACACATACTGACACACTGACACACTTGGATTTCTACTCCAAGCCATGGTAGGATTCCCCACACCAAACTTAAGCTAAGCAAGAAGGTCAGCTGAAGGAGGAGACAGCTTGCTTCATGGCTGTTTCTTCCCTTGTATTTTAACCTGGTGTTACAGTACAAGTAGGCGCTGTTTCTTAAGGAGGTTCTGTATAGTGTTTGTCAATAAAGGCATGTATCAAAATAAATATTATTTACCAAACAGAACTTTGAAGTGTATCTGTAGAAGGGCCATTTGGTCTCTACTGACTTTGTCCATAAATACAATTCCATATTCCTGGAAGTTCAAAGCTAAGGCCAGAAAAGCCCCCCATAAAACAAGAGATGACATTGTCTGCATAGTCCAGCCTTGTGTTTTCCTTCTAAAAGCAACAGGAAATTGAAAGGTAATATGCACCTTCACAACAAAGATGGTTACACTGACAGTGATTCTTCATAACTATTAAATATGCCCCTAGAGTTTCAGTGGCTCATTTGTACCAGTGACCAGTTTCTCACATGAACATGTCCTCCTAAGAGGACAGAAACATTTGTACAAGGGCTTTTGCAACCCCTCGCAATCTCAGTCTAGGGAACATGAAATAAATGAAATGTGAGTTGAAACAATGGACACCCAATTGAAAATAAAATCCATCCCTCTAACCACACATACTTTTAAGTGTATAAAGGTACACACTGGCAAAAGACTTCTGCAGTGGTCTTTTGTCCCTAAGGGCCAGGACCCCCAATACATTGGCATGGCATGCTCCCATGGCTGACAGCAGTGAGGAGCAGATCCTGCACGAGGTGAGTGTTCCCTCTTCTTTGTTGGGCTCTACTATCAAAACAAAGCATCTCAAGGAGCATTCCCTCTCTTAAACCACCATGCTCCTGCACTGTCCTGAAAGCTGCTGGCATGTGCAAAAAGCACCGGAGTTCCCCAGTCCATGGGATGCTTCAGAGGGGAATAGCACTGAGTTACCTTCTGGTTTCAGGCACAGCCCTTCCACTGGCATGTTTAATAACTTTTCTGGATGTACAGTTTGTGTGTTCAGATAGGCAGCTTTCACTTTAATGTATAATTTATGTAACAGAGGCAAAATGTGCTCTGACAAATTACTCTTCTCAAAAATCGGGAGTTCAACTATTGGGGAAGGAGGGGATACATCTTGCAGTACACTCCTTCAGAGAGTTTAAATACTGTATGCCAGAAATTATCCTCTTTGAGCTTCACTGACCTTTGATCTGAAGAACTTACTGGCCTTGCTGCTCTGGGGAATTATCCTTTGAAATCAGTTACTCATTTTGGAGCTCACATGAAATGAGAAAATCTGGTGATCTCATCCTGATGTCAAGTTTCATTCAGCAAAGAAAAATGAAATATAAATGAGGAAAGTTTAAAGGGGAATATGGAGGTATTTAAATAATATTTATGAGTGATCAAATAATGTGTCTGTGCATATATCCTCATGTGCCACATGCAAACCCAATGAACATTCAAAAATCCATACTGGAGTATGACTGTTTTGTCTGGGAGGGGAAGGGTAAGTGTTTGGTATCTTGTTTCTATACTTAGTTTTGACTATTGACATGCACTTGATTTCATGAAGGTTACAAACACATGGTGAACCTACTTATAAATAAAATGAGAATGTCTGCTTGGGGCAGTTAAAACTAGCAGCCTGTAAACAGAGCTCCATCAGTGAGCTGCATGCCAAGGTTCAGATATATTCACAATATGAACTTCCTTTCAGCTCTGCCAATGATACTAAACTAGACCAGACAAGATAGCTATCTCAAAGGAGTGTGGAGAATTAATAGACTTGTATTTCCAAAGTCTAGGCCATCAGAAATAGGTCCACGTATCATCTGTGCAAAAATACTTACTTACCTCCCCACTCAAATAACAAGTCCTGGCAAAGAGAATGTGCTACATAGACAAATATACAGATAAAAAAATCCTTGTTGTGGGAACCCACAACTGGAGGGGGAAAAAAAAAAAGTATATATATATTGCTTCTCATGGGAATAGCCATATGCTTTCAAAAATAATGTTCCCTAACAGAATGTTTCATGAATTGAAATACTGCATATGTTTTCTTTATGATGTTCTCTTTTCTTGTTCATTATTAATGGTCTTGTATTCACTTCTATAACCTTAAGACACTATAAAAATGCGTCTGGACAATATTTGAAATTGGAAAGACAATAAAGGAAAAATGTTAACTTGGAAAAATTGTGAAATACCATTCTTTCATGAAAAACAAACTTACTGGCTTAAGTGTACTAGCAGATGTTTCTCTCTAAGATTGTTAATTACTACCACCCAATTGCTCATAATTGAGGTGGGGGAGGAAGAGAAAGGGAGAATGAATACCAGTTTAAAGGTATTAAGACTCATCCCTGAAGAATTAGCTCTTTTCTTCAGGGATATATTCATTCCTAATAAAAGTGGGGAATAATTCCAACTATTGCTTAGGAATTACCAAAAAATCACAGAAATGAGCTAAAACTGATTTCTGCGCTATGTGTTATTGAATGAGTGCAGAATACTAAACTTCAGCCAGACAAACCATTCATCACTCACCTCCATCCTGCATTTGAGAAAAAAGAAAGAATCAAACCAGAGCTTTAGTCAGGTGGAAAAGTGACTGTTTAAACTTTCACCCTCACTCAGATGGCTTGTCATTTCAGATTTCTCAAAGTCTCATTCAAGCAAAGCTCCAAGCTCCTTAACAAACACTCTGCCTTCTCAAAGGACAGTTTCACTCTGGTTTTCAGCTGTATTTAACATTTTTGTCAGAAGGACTAAGATGATCTTGTGGTCAGAAACAAAAGAGGATGCAATTCTGATGAATGTTTAGGTCTAAGTTGCAGATACCAAGTCCAAATTTGCACAGCAGTTAGGAGAACTCAGGCTAAAGATGAACTACTTCAGAGCCTCCTTGGGATGACAGCCATTCTGAAAGGTATGTGATGGATCACAGGGCCTTAACTCAGAATGCAGAACGATGGGAGAAGCTATGGAATTCCATAGTAATAAATTATGACTGGACATTACCAGTGACTATTATCTTAAAGTCAGGGTCATTACTGTAATTTTTGAGGGAAAGCAGAGTAAAAGTAAAATTGGAGAATTGACAAAAAATGCCACCTATGGAAATCAGCATCTGGCATACATGAAACCAAACTCTTTGAAGTGAAGTATTACTAGCCTTCCCCTCAAATCAGATAGACTGGATTCCACAGCAGCTCTTTAAAACTACTACCAGAGAAAAAGGAACAAAATTATCTGTACAGGGGCAAAACCAACAAACCACAGTAGAACCTCAGACTTGTGGGAGAGCAGGATAAAAGGAAAATTAAAAAACATATCACCATATCAAGACAAGGAGATGAAGTCATAAGCACTTCTGTAACACTCAAATTGAACTTCAGTAGCAATATTTGACTGGTGGAATTGAGCCTCAAAGAGCTGGCCCAACCAAGCTCAGTACTAAAATTCCTATTGGCGTCAATGGGCTAAAGGTTTCAATTCCAATTCCCAGATTTAGCAGAGGCAGCAGAACTTAAAATCAGAAACTGGGAGGACCAGAAAGATGGAAGTCTCTGATGTCTAAATTATCTGGTTCAGCATTTTTTTCATTGCAAATCAGGTTTGACAAACATAACTGACATTCCTCACTGACTGCATGACAACAACAACTACCGCAATAATAACTGTGTTTGAAAGTCTAAATTGAGAAATTGTCCATTAATTAACAATGACATTCACATTCAGATTTCATGTTTAAGTTCTCCTGGAGGCCATGGATTTAGAAATATCACCCCCATTAAGAATACATTTTGGTTTTATTGCACAGAGTTGATTGAAATACATCCTCTATGGAGATAGCTTTGTTTGAGCAAAGGTCCTCTATGCTCAAATGAATGTGGCAAATGAATAGGCAGAATATGGCCAGGAAATGAGAGACATTCCTGTTCCACAGGCACCAGAATAAAAGCCTAGAAAAACAGGCTTGTCCTGGGTCAGTGCCAGAAGCATGCATTCAACTTTCCCTGCCTGAAAGCTGAAGCTGATGAATTAGACACACCCTTCAAAACAACAAAGATCAAGCTGCTTTCTCTAAAACTTACTGCAGGGAAATTAATTGTCCATTTTAAGTCCAGTGGGACAAGCCAAAACCAATTTAGCAAGAACTGTAAATTTAGCTAGAACTGTACAGTAATGCTTTGTACTAGCCTGGGACGGGTATGTCAACCTGAAATACGGAGAGAAGTCATGATCTTCTATTTCACGGCTTCCTGTTGATGGTCACAACACAAATTAAAGGTTCAACTGCACACCACAGGGTGAAAAAAAGATTCATGATGTGACAAGACCCATTGCCAGGACTTGGCTGGAGGGGAGCAGTTAACTGCAGAACAGGGGGGTGGTGACTCAGACCAAGGGATAGCTTACAAAAAAAACCCAACAAAAATAAACAAAATGTGTTCTAATCATTCAGTCATCAGATGATTCTGAAAAGTTTCCATTAGGACACTATTGAGAATTGGTAGACTGAAATCTACTCAAACACTGGAACACGATTTTCTCTTCTGAATAAAAACCAGCCAAAATCACAGGTCTATGCAACACCACCTCCCTTAAAACTTTGATTCCTTTTGCCAAGCTCTGTAATTTGACATATTTAAGCAAAATTATTTCCAAGCCTTGATACTGAACCACAGGTTTCTTTCTAAGTCTGGTGTCTATATTTTTCTGGCCATTGAGGTGGGTGGAAAAATTTTTTACTATCTCCTTACCAAAAAAGGGTTTGCACTAAAGGTGCAGATACAAAGGACAATATGGTCTCTCTTTGCTAGCTAGGGTGTAACTCATGCATGTTTAAACACTAAACCTAGATTCCCCATACTCCTTCTGGAGTGAGCTTGCTGAAGGGAGGGAGTTTGCTGAATTTTGCCAGATTATGATTCGCTTTTCCAATTAGTTCCCCAACTGGCTGTATTTCATGAACAGCAACTGCCAGATTAAATGCCTTCCTTGACCATCTTCACCCAATACACTTTGATGCTCAGTTCTCAAGCTTCAAAATAACTTTTGGACGAAGATCAGACAGCACTAAACAGACTTACTAATTAATTAAGCAAAGTTAAATTTTAAACAGTGTTTGTTGTGTTAGCCAAAAGCCTGAACAGAACAGTCTTTTTTTTTCCCTTCCTCATAGGAGATCAAAGAAGATCATTTGTATTTCCTCTCCTGTCTTAAAAAAACAAAGGTGTGGGGGGAGGAGGAAATAGGGACAGGGAGAAAGATCTCCGTAAGCTTTGGTCAGAATACTTCAGGATGATACCTGTAGCACAAGACTGGTGTTTGATCAGCGAGCATATCAAAGCCACATTAACAGAATGCAATCTGCTGTAACTATCTGTATCATTTAACATGGGCAAGTACTTCTAAAGTGAAAACTGTCACTGTCATATGGCCAACTTACCACTTTCTAACAGCATTATGCGTCCCTGGAGTTCTGAATGGGTCTGCAAAATGCTGAATTCTGTTACTGAACAATGACAGATGAGGACACCAACTTAATGCATAACAAGATAGACCTCTCTTCTTTGAAGAAGGCCATACACTGATTTTGGTTAGTTACTGGTAACAATTTTGCTTTTTACAAAACACTTCTCAGGGTAAGTTGCAGATATGCACGTACATTGGATTATCTATCTTAAATTTTCTTTACCTCTTTGGATTCTTCCCCCCTAAGGTTCACAAAAGAAGAAAAAGAAGAAAAAAAAACCCCATCCAGTACATAACCCTTTATTCAAATGAAGGCTGAGTAGGCAATGTTATTAATAATGTAGGCTTTAATATCAACTCGCTCCCATCTAACTTAGATGTTCAGTGTGAAAATCATGTTTCCACTGCCTTTGCTATGATAACGAGGCCTCTAAATGTACCTGAACTGTAACACTTATTTCATCAGAACTGCTTCCCATGAGGAGGAATGTCACTCTGACCCTCACAAAGCCAGCCTTTTAGGGAGAGCAGTGTTGTGGACCTGTACTGCAACATCATTTTGGCTGTGATCAATCAGTTGTACATCTGACAACTCTCTCATAGTAAGTATTCAGCAGCAAGTTCAGTTTTTCCATCCTCAGAGCCCTACATCTTACTCTGAGAAATGGAGGAGAATGGAGATTGATTCACAGCACAACTGAAAAGCAATATAGTGATTGATAGTCCAGCACATACAATTTCCCTTTTCATATGGGAGGAATGGGTGATGAATGGTACTGAGGTGATACATCACATACTGCAAAACATGCAAAGAAATAAAATTCATCAAGGCTTCACCCAACCACCTTATTTAAACTCTAGAGAGCACCCAGGATCGCAACACAAGAAATTATTCCCACGGAACACACGCAGGTGACTAATAGTTATTAATAAGTATAGTACAGCCTAAAGACAACAACCAGAGATGGAAACCTCCTGTGCTGTATACTGTTCAAAATACAGAAGAGGAGGGATTTTGGAGCATGGTTTGGAGCACATTTACAGGAGGAGCCAGACCTTTCTATTGCTTTTGAGAGCCCAATGTGCTTTGCATCTCAAGATTCAGCTCCCCTCTCCGAGCAATCTCTTTGGTGGAAATCCCCTAAATATCCTCCTAGACTGTATCACTGTGGATTTTTGTCCCAATATAGTGCCCTGAAATCGGTGAGTCACGAGGCCTGCACACCCACCCTGCAGAGCCACAGGGCAGGAGAACAGGTGGGTGCTTAGAGCAGCTCCTAGAGAGTCCTGCAGCAGGCACAGGGAGCAGATTTCATCTGAACACCCATTCGCTGAGAATATCCTTCCTCATCTGGGTGGTGGATGGCCCCATGCTCTGCAAAGGCTCATTAAAATAACAGGACAAGGGTGTGCAGCACCACACTTCAGCCTTATAACTCCAAGTCTGTAGAGAGACTGCAGCTCCCTCCTAGATAAATCTATGCAAGGAGTTCGGGGCTGCCTTGGCTGCCATCAGCCACTCCCTGGCTGGCTAAGCCCTGCTCACAACCCTGCTGCCAGGCATAGCAAAGCTCTCTGCTCCTCCAGAGCCCTGTGAAAATTCCTTGGGTAGCACCTCTTTATACTTCTGGGTAATTTTTTTTACAACTACTATTCCTTTCCTCTCTTTTTGTTTAAATCCTTTTTGGTACAAAGCTGCACACTCTGTATGACATATTTCACTGGTGAAAGAACCTGGATTGCTGGATCAGATTTATAAAGCAAGAAAAACCTGATTACTGGCATTTTTATTTTTTTTTTGGTGGGCTGGGGGTTGGGACTTTCCATCTAACAAGAGCAGCTGGACTCCATGCTCTTTCAAGAGCAGAAATGTTGCTTCAGGTTCATTTCCACAACCCCGTAGTGCTGCATTTTTTATTTGCTTTTACTCACAAACTAGTTGTGGTTACAAAAAAAAAAAAAAAAAAAGGAAAAAAAAATCTCTTCCAAACAAATGACATTTTATCTTTTTTTCTCCACAGAAGAATAAGGTTGACTGCTACTTGTGCTTTGAGGTTTGGATATGATTGAGATGAAACATCTGTTAAGAAAAAAGGTGTGTGTGGACTTTCTTCTGCTAAAAATATCATGCCTTTTTTTTTTTTTTTCCACCAAACTTGAAACATGTGATGAAATTCAACTTTTAAAATATAACCCTGGAGCTACTTGAAACTATAAAAGTCTCCTCAGTATCTGAGGCAAGTCAGAATTTCCACTGTTCAAGCTGGGCTTTTATGAAGAGCAGACTTTAGAAATAGCTGTAATCTGTCTAGGTAACAAAGGGCACTTGTTCTGCCTGGTGAGGTAAAACTTTGGGTTTCTGTAGCTACTGCAGCAGAAGTGGAGTTGAAGCACACAAAAGCACCCTGACTGATACACACTTTCAATTTGGAACAGCAGCTGGCAAAAGCAATATGCTTTTCACTGGAATTGCCACTTTCAGTCTGC
This sequence comes from Psilopsiagon aurifrons, assembly GCA_025447955.1. NCBI lineage: Eukaryota > Metazoa > Chordata > Aves > Psittaciformes > Psittacidae > Psilopsiagon > Psilopsiagon aurifrons. Next base: position 17,037 of record JAOEHY010021492.1, read on the forward strand.
AGGTTCGCACTTGTGTGTTTGTAAGGTTCAGCAGGATGACAGGTTGTTGTGTCTAAACTATCCAGCCTGTAGGTTCAGGCATCTCTCTTTACATCTAGCTGTCTGTATGAAACCATGACCCTTAAATTCAATCCCCGAAACACAAGAACTCTTTAATCCTGTCATAAATTGTATTCTCACATGAGACACTCTGCGATATGAAATCCCTATGGGCAGGAGGGAAGGGTCTTACAGTAGCATGCACATGACATCTCAACAAAAGCCTATGTCAGAGAGCTACTGAAAACCCAGTAAAGGGTACACTCTGAACCTTGGTTGCCCAGCTGTGTCAAGGTCAAGTCAAACACAAGAGAACTGGTGACTTTAGGAATAGCTGGGAATTGCAGAACAACATTTTGTCTATAAAATGCAGTATTCAAGGTTTCTAAAACTGAATGTAATGTTTCATTCACAGACAAGGGATTTGAAACAAGAAGTATATCATCTTCTGAAATAGCGAGGGATAATGCTTCTTTCAGCTACAAGAGCACAGAACTGGAATGATTCCATGAACATCAGCATGAGAGTATTATCTGGGCCCAAATCATTGCATGGAAATATGCTCTAGTTTCAGATGGATTAAAAAAAAAAGGAATTTAAAAAAATAATAGAAAAAATAGCAAAGAGCA
>JAOEHY010021494.1:8343-47242 GCA_025447955.1 Psilopsiagon aurifrons
GAATTAAAATTTTAGTCAACAATTAAAGAATTACCAATTCTATTAAGGCACATGTGTAATAAGAGCATAATTAGGAGATTAGGAGTAACAAGTTTTGGCATAAGCACAATAAATTGCCATGGATCATTGTCATAGTGATATTTGAAAGTGTGAATATTTTGGTGGTATAAGTATATATTATTTAATTATAGAAAAATATGCCAGAAGATAGGTACTAATGCTCACTACTTTCCCCTCTAATTTTACAGAAAATCTTACTAAGTTTTAGTGCCATATAAAGAATGAATTGTCAACAACGCAGGCAGAATGGTCATCCTGCAATTAAATATTAAGTTTTTCTCTGAGTTTATTCTCAGAGAAATAACATCTGAGTTTATTTCTGATAAAAAAAAATTCTCCCTCTCCCATCTATAAATATTTATTATTTTCAATAGAAAACCTCCTTGTTACAATTCTAAGGAGAATTTTGTGAGCAGGTGAGGGTCTTGTTCTAGGATTCTCTACGCACCCAAATTTTTGATACGTGTATTGTCAATTTTGTAATCCATTATTGCCTAGGTTTACAAATTATTAACTAAATCAGTATGGTTAACCTAATCTGACTGTGCTCCCCTTCTACAGCTATATGTGCGCTATTGGTACATTTTCCTTCTGTATTTTTCCATGTGGATACTTTGCTCTGTCTCCAGGATCTTGGTGGATTTCCTTTTTTTTATGCATGACGGGGGGAGTTGTGGGAAGGCAGCGGGCAAGTGATGCTGTCGGTGATCCTGTGAGCTTGCTCGAGTTTTTGTTTCAGTTTGGGTAAGCCTGTACCCAAGGGCTAAAAGCATGGGTCATGTTATAAATGACATGTTTGAAAACTTAGGGTGCAGAGAGAAAGGAATGAGTATGATCTGCTGCAGGATTACCATGTACAACTACAGTGTAGAGAGTGTGTTAGTGATGTTAACTCCATGAAGCTTCTAAACCTGAAATTGGTCTTCGTATCTCCCTGTTGTCCCATATAGAGCTCATGACACCCCAAAAGTCCATGAGAAATTGCTAGCGTCTCTCACAGGCAAACACGTGCAATCTGCATTCCTTAATACACAGATCAATAGCTAGACGTAATTTTGTGACTTTCTGGCTTAAAAAGATGAAAGATGTGATCTAGTGAGTTAGAAGTTGATCTATCCACAGTCTGGGTTAGTTGATAGAGTGCAGTGTCAGATTTGGAGATTTGGTAAAAATCTTTCACTGGATAGCAGTCTTTTTTTTTTCTTTTTTAATATGCAAGCGTGCATAACTTGATGGTGCAAAACTTTATTTTACAATTTATTATCAAAATTTATCCTTGTTCTACTCAAGTAAGTGAAGCTCAGATATGTATGTTCAGGCGAGAGCTTAATATTTATCCGCTCCTTCTGTCGTATCGCACTTGGAGGCTCTGTGAAGACACTGGAGTCACCAAGGAGAAAAGAGAAGTACTGCACACCAAGTTCCCTTTCAACAAAGAACTGGGAGAAGGACTGCACTTATGGATGGAAACAGAGGTGCACGTGAAAACCTCTCAGTTGATGTTTTGATGATGAACCATTCTCTTCAGTTATTTCCCTGAAAACAGAGGTGCAATTTGAGGTGACAATCCAAAACCAGTAGTGTCATACCATGTCACAAAATACTCTTTTCTTTCAAAGAAGGCATGTTACAGTACTGTGCATGCTGTCTGTGCAAGTACATCCTTGCTAGCACTTGTGTCCTGGTGGACCAGGTCGACTGACTTGTGAGCCAGTACACAGCCTGTCTAGCGGATGGAGGTGAGTGAATTCAGCCAAGAGACTACGCACTAGCTGCTCACCAAGTGTGCTAGCTAACAGCAGGATTCCCTGACAGAAACATCCAGATGTCTCACAGTAGATGTCTCATATCCATATAATGGTGCTTGGCAAAGATCAAGAAAATTGCTTTAACAAGAAAAATAGAAAGAAAAGAAGAAGAAAAATAGATATAAAAAGATGTAGGAGGTTGTGTCTATGTTAACATTAGCAATATAGCTGTGGTGTGTGAATTGACATTTTAAAAAGTGATGTGTTACTCCATCTTCTGTCACCACTGGCAAAATCAGGCAGGCAGGGGAAGGGCTGGCTCTCTTCAGGGGTGAGTTCAAGGTTGTAGAGTACACTTGGAACACATTAATTAAAAGAGACTGATCTCCTGGCTCTGTTTTCTGCCTTGTATACAAGACCAGTAAAACAAGAGCAATCTCTGCACTCTGACTCCTAATAAGATGATCTTTATTTAATGCTGTTAGCAATGAGGGCAGAGTTGTGTTTATAATAATGATTTCTAAACCCATGTGATTACCAAACAGCAATATAAACCAGATGAACTATCACAGAAGGAGCTAAAAATGACAGTCTGGATAAACTGCCACCATAAAAAGGGAGAATGAAAATGCAGTCTGTATAAATGTCTGCTAGAACTTGTCAGACTCACTTGGTGCCTCCTGTGACAGTTGCATTGGTCATTTGCATAGCAGTGTAGTAAAGCTACTGTGGCATGAAGAGGAGTGCTACTTGACATTCGGGATGCTACATAAATATGCTAAATGCTAGTCAGCACTTCTCTGGCTGGCTTTTTAAGGACTCATGGCATGGAGGTTGGAACTAGATGATCATAAGGTCTTTTCCAACCCTAACTATGCTATGATTCTATTGAATCATAGAATTGAGCCATACAGTCTCTCCAATGCAAAAAAGGGTTTCAGTGGAGCAGTCTTACTCTTGTGGTTTTGGAAATTCCTTTGTGGTTGTGAATTGCAGGAGTCAGAAGAAAAGGACAGACTGAGTTGTATTTGACAGACAGCACAGTCAAGACTATGAAGCTTCAGAGTCATTGTGGCTCCCCCTGCATCATGTAGTGGAGAGTTGGCTGAAAACTGACTAAACAGTACCAGTACCTCACCAGGCAGATGGTCAGGCAAAGGCCAGAGCCCTCTGTCCCTCACTACCCGCCTCCTCCAGTTCCCAGATGCAAGATGAACTGGCATGGGGGTTGCTATAATTTACTGCTGGTATAGACCAGCAACAAATTACTGCCTTGAGGAGCAAGCAGGAATAGGAAAGAGCACCTCTGAGGCATAAGGCCTCTGGGATGATTCCTTATGCACCACCCATCTCTCAGGGTTATGCCCAAAGGTCCAAACTACCCTGTGGAGGATACATCTGAAGCCACCAGAGAGGAGAGAACCTCTCTCCCACCTCCTGAATTTCCTTCTCCCTTTCTGAAGTGTAATCAGTGTAGATAGATGTCAACTTGATTACATTTGAAAAAACAAACCATATTGGTATGCGTCTTGAACCTCAGTGTGGTAGAGACACGCTTTCTGACAGGCTTGGAACAGTACATTTAGCTAAGGAGACTTGCTTTGACTTGCTCACCTCTTTTTGTATTTCTACATTTTCAAGAACTTTGAATGCAAATGTCCACTTTCCAACAGTGCCTTCTGAACAATAGCTGGTAAAGCAAAACATTACTTGGCATGAATACCAGGGTCATGATTGGATTCCAGAGGGGATATATTAAAATAGGCAGCCAAAAATTCAAATGTTAATGGTGAGCCCTTTACTTCTACCTAGAACTTCTATTTGTGTCACAAATTTTGCAGCTTTATGTAGTTGGAAGAAACTTTAATTTGTATTTGAACATAGCCATACTTAAAGATAGACCACCAAACGTTGAAAGCGATATATATAATGCATCACCAAGGTCGGGGATCTCAGTATCAAGGTCAGTATCTCAGAATCATTGATGCATTTATGACCACTGTTTCCCTGCTAGGATGAGGTGTATAGTAGTTTTGCAGTAAAAAAAGGCAACTGGCAATAGGATTCACCTTAGCAAATGTAGACACTTGCAGTGGAGTTCTCCAAATCCCAGCTAAACATCCTGTGCTATTCAAGGTCACTGGAGAGAAATAAGCAATTCTAGGTGTGATTTATTTTGTCCTGTTTTAGATATCTTTATGAGATCAGACGAGTCTCTTTCTTAAAGTGCTACTGTCTGCACAGAATTCAGAATGAGCAGCTCAGATGTTTGCATTGTAATTAAACAGCAATCCTATTCAGGGAGAATAGAGATTGCAGAAGGATTTAGGTGTTTACATCTGAAATGTGGATACTCAGAATGCTTTTTTAGTTTCCACTTCTCCTTGGAGATACCAAGAGCTCTCGAGGACCAAATCTACAGACTTGCTGCAGGCAAGGATGCCTGTCTGTGAGGCACCTTGACTCTCAGTGACATCCACTGCCCTAGGCTTCCCCTGTTCAAATGAGGGAAAAAAGCAAAAAAACCATCAGTCAGGACAGTGAATCTCTGAAATATTATAGAGTATAGACAAAGATGCAAAAAACCCAAAAAAAACCCAACCCAAAAAAGCCTGATAATCCAGATATATAGCTTTTTGTTAGATTTTTGAAAAATAAATTTAAAGTTCTGGATTATCTGGACAAGCCTCAGAAGTGATATTTTGGGGTGATATTTTGGTTATTGCTCCTTTTGTTAAAATACATATTCTCCTCATGTAAGGGAAAAAGAATAAGGCTGTAATTTATATATGATATTGAACATACTGTATCATAATTACAATGGCAATTGGTGCATGCTTACAAATGTCTTTGTATGTATATATGTGTATAATAAAATCTGCAAGTATTTCCAGCAGCTTAAGATGATTTAAATGATGAGAAGATGAAGACAGCAATGCATTAAGACCAAAAATTCCAGTTAATCATTGCTAAATATGGAATCTTGGGGAGGTTCAACTATATGGCTATCCCTGTTTTCAGTCTCCTTGCCCATTTTTTGAAGAACTATAGCTTCCTAAGGCCTTTGCTGGCCTGTTTAAAATGATGTCAGGTACAGGGTAGGGATCAGATTCTCAGAAGTAATTTGATGCATAATTCTTCCTAAAATCTACTCTCTCCCTCTTCGGCACTCAGCAGAAGTTGTCTAAGTTCTGAGAGTTCTTATGAGTGCACTCCAGCAGCAATACAGTTTTTCCCATTAGTCTGCTTGAGAGAACTAGAGACTTCTTGCTAATGGCTGTATTTTTACTTCTTTGGTCCAACATGGTTTAATGGGAAAGAGACTTTAAATCTTCTCTTTTACCTAGTGTCCCACTTTTCCTTTGGGCTGTCAAAAATATCCTGGGTTTATACGCAATTACTCAGAACATTTATTTTTCCAATAAATCAAACTATCCCAGCTGTTGTGGGTGGAAGCTGGTCTTCACAGACAGGATAAACAGCGCAGTGCACAGAACACTTCATGCATCGAAATGTTTGCAGGGAAAAGACATTATCAAAGCTACTTTTTGTCCAGTAAGTTTGATACTCTCCTAATTTTCCATGATAAATGTATGCAGAGTAACTCAAAAGGGAAAAAAGTACTTTTTACTTTGGTATTGGTAGAGCCAAAACTGTCACTAACAACATTAGCATACATAAGGAATTCTTTGATTTCTTTTTCATAGGTAGCATTTTGGAGGAATTGTAAAGTATAAAAATATCCCAGATTTTATTCTGAGAATAAGTTCCTTTTGTGGAATTTCTGGAACCCTAAGGGACTGGGTAACAGTTAGGAGGTGTGGAAATAACTACAAAGAAGAGGACACTTGGAAGATTCCTAATTTCTGAAATTCCCTAGCGGAGCCTGAATGAGATCTGCCATCTGCTCAATAACACCTTCTAGAACAAATCAGATGGATTATGAGTGACCAACCCACAGTCCAGATGATTTTGTTCTGAGAAACTGGAGGCCTGTGGGATGGAGGGGAACACCTGCATGATTTGAAAACTCAAGTCCTATCAGACACTTTGACTGTTTACTCATCTTTTTTGCTGGATACCAGTGTTGAAGGTTTTATAAGAACATGGGTCTATGACTCCTAGGGGCACCAAGTCCAATTTCTCACACAGTTGGCAGGTGGATGGTTGTTCCAGATGTGCCCACAAGGGCTTTTTGCCTCAACTTCTCAATCCTAGCATTTTCTGTAGTAGACATAACCAATCAGAAGAGCAAAGGCCTCAGTGTTTTATCAAGAACATGACAGAAGATATCAGCGCTGTTGATGTCCTAGAACCAGCAATAGTCTGTGTGTTATACAATATAATTGTGTATTATATTGTTTTTACATTACAGGATGGCCAGGGTTTTTTTTCCAAAAGAAGTAGAAAGCAGTGCTTCTGGCTTTCAATTGAGAGAGCGCAAGACAGAAAGTCTGAATCCTGCCATTCTCAGTTACCACAAACAATACCCCAGCCTGCAAATAATTCTACCTATTTATGCGAAAGTACTTTTTGATTAAGGTGAAATACAAATTAAAAATACAGAGTAAACATTGCTTTCCTTGAGGTTAAATACAATAAAATTCTCTTCCTTCCACCTTTCCTCCATATCCACTTTTATTTTCCAATTCACCTAATTTCTGGTTTTAAAGCCATCCTGTCTGGGTAAATGAGACATAGAGATGGGAGAAGTGCTTCCTCAGGCACATCAAGGTGGAATAGTAATACTGTTTTCCTGAAGTAGGGAGCAGTCTGAAAATAGCATAGACACATCTGAGAGAGAGATGCACAAGGAAGACATCTTTGACAATGTATGGAGGGGGATGTCAGGCCAGGCAAAGTCTTCAAGCCTAATGAGAAAGTACTGGATGTGGGAACTCTGTTGGTGAATAGTGATAGAGGGATGTCATTACACTCTGGCTGAATAGGCTTTCCTCTTTGTTACAGGAAGTGCGTGTTGTTCGTATGGGTTGGTACAACTACCTTTCCAAATCACATCCATCTGGACTGCAATACAAGTCTCCAACCCTGGGAGGCAGAGTTGGTCCTCGGTGTCATTTTTCTTAACAGGAGGTGGGTGATCTCCTGACTGAAAGGATCCTTTACACAGAGAACAAGATCAGGCTAAGGCTTCTTTGCCTTTTCCTTCTCCAAATCACAGGGGAAACATGAAACAGAAACAGAATAAACTGGCTGAGTTCCACAACTTGTTGTTTTCGTGTGTGATAATCCTGTTTCTCCCTGTGAATCTCTTTTGTCAGGCAAAGTAAATCTTTACTTGATGCACAACACTTAGGAGGGTTGGTGTTTCCTGACTGGTGTGGTGGGGAGATGTTCCTTCCTCTTCCTGGGTGGACTACCTGGAGGAAACAGACATTTTGTGGAGGACAGGGGGAAGATACACTTAAAGAGGCAAGAATCAGAATGCAAATCTATGGAAAAAGAGAACTAGTGGCACCTTAAAGTGGATTGTAAGAAGGATGCAACAGTTGGAGCCCTTTGGATGGTCACAATAGATGGCTGACTGGAATGTTGAATGGCTGGCATTTATGAAGTAGCCTACTACTTCTGCCATGAAGTAGTCAGAGAACCAGGGCAGCTGGATGTGTTGGCTGCCTGGACACAGACTGAGAGCTTGAAGGGTGGCACGGCAGAGTTCAAATGTTTACTGCGGGCTGTGTTTCATCTCACCTGGTGGCACCTGGCAGATATCAATCAGCCAAACAGCTCTCAAAAAGAAGTCCTTTTAGTTTTCTTTATGAAATACACTCACTTTTGAGAGGGTGTGTATGATAAATTATGGGAGATTTTGTGTGAAACTAGCTACAGAATTTTTTTTTTTTTTTTTTTTTTGTTAATTTATATAATAGGTCTTGGTTGCTCTTTAAGAATTACATTTATTAGAGTGCTTATTGAATATGGAGCTGGGTTAGAAACAAAGATTTACTTATTTATAATTCCAATTTAATGATTAAATTCTCGTGAGAAGACTGAAAAAGATTTTTATGATTTCCATTTAAAAAAAGTTGGAAATCTCATTATCTAGAAGATTTATATATAAAATCTTTAGAGTAGCTCCAGCAAAAAGTAAATGAAAGTCACTTCAAGAGTTCCAATTTTGGATATCTAAATTATATAACATGATCCACGATTATTGAAACTGTATTTGTACATGCTTTCATTACTAAAACCTTCATTTGTTAGCGTCCAAATACTGATGCTATGCATAAAGTGCTCCGTGAGGTACACCCATATGTTGCCAAAGTAGCATGAACATGTGCACTGATGTTGATCCAGAGGAAGCCTAGGGGCTCTTCCCTTCCCTCTTGTATGCTGATTATTTCTGCCAGGCCCAGAGTAATCGGTGTGAGAGTGCGGGAGCCATGGCTTGGTGACAGGATATACATGCAAACAGATAGCTTGCATGATGATTAGAAGTCTTTTTTCCTGAAGGTGCTGTGTAGCAGCATCTTTGAGTTGTAGGAGAAGACAGCATGGGGCAGCTGAGAAGGGCCCAGCCCCATTGCTCTGGGGCTGGGTTTGGTTGGTGCATAACACCCCATTAATATGAGGCCCAGAAACCCTCCCTCTCAAGCCCTGTATGTAAAGATATCAAAGATAAACTGTAAATACGCCATAAAGAATGATACTTTCATGTTTTTATGCTAAAAATGGGTGAAGGATTGTTAGGACTCCTGTGAGGAAAAAAATATAATATATGGCATTAAATATTGACTTAAATATCTGTTTTGCCACCCATTTCTATTATTTCAGTATGCAGTTGCTTCAAAATAAGGTACAATGTTTATGTCCCTGCTGTAATACTGTATGGTGCATTAGAATTTTCTAAGTCGTGGAAAAATCAATCTACTTTCCCTATTCAAGCACAGATTTTAAAATATCAGATCTTGCAGCAATTATGTTTATGATCTTTTCATTGTGAAGCCTATGTCATGATTAATTCAACATATGAAGGATTTTTGGAATGTAGATGGCTGAAAACCTCATTGGAAAGTCATGAGAGATGTGAGGGTCTTACTTGAAGTGATTAGTAACATGCTAAGTAATGACGCCTGTGTAGTCATGTCTTTACTAAAAAATGATGATGGTAATAGGGCTAGTATTTACTGGTAGGATCAGTAAGATACTGTATGTGTTAATACTTGACAGGAAGAGGTATCTTCTGTTTACACTGCAAATTGCACAGCTAAGTTGACAGTGAATGACTTTTCATGTTAGGTATACTTTGCAATATTGTGTTCAGCTGAGAAATGTGTGTCACAGCCTAGCTAGATCTGAGCAGAATTTAGTTAGCATGCAGTAGACTCAATTATTTACCTGATATTTTATTTAGTGGACTGGGTGGTCACAGTTAGTGACTAGGACTTCAAAATAACACATCTGTCATGTAAACACTCATTATTCTTTTTAAAAAACAACACTGAATACATTCCTGTGCATGACCATGTTTTCACATTTGAACGGATTCTGCTACTCGTTTGATTTTAAAGTAATAGTTACTATTATGTAGAGCTGTTTCACTTGAAAAATGCTCATCCTTGGCTGTGATAATGTGTACCAAACAACCTTTTGATTTTACCTGAAATAAAATAACAGGACTTTGATCTGTGTGCATGTTATCTGTGAGCTTGTATGTGCACATGCACACATAGGTATTGGCATTGTGACACAATGCAAGCACCACAGGCGCATGCACGTACATCGAAAGAGAAAATTATTTTTCTCATGTTTATTTTCTTGGCACTTGCAGTTTGGTTAGATGTGAGATAGATGAAACATTTGCATCTTCTATCTGCATAATGAGTTCTATACAAAATGATTGCAGCTAATGCAAAAGACAGGGTGGCATGTTTTCAGTTTTAATGGGGACACTCAGAAAACTTCCAATCTTTCTTGACATTTCTTATAGCAAAATAAATGTGGTCTAGGTTGGAGTGTCTATTATGAAAATAAGAGAAGAGCAAGTCAATTATATTTCAATGACTGAATAGCCAGGGGTCCTCATTAAAATGATCAGAAAGGCTGCAGTGTTGCTTTCTTGTATGTAGCCACTGATTAAGTTGTATAAGAATGACATGGCCTTTTTGGGAGAAAAGCAGAGTATGCCGTGGTCTCTACCCAGCCAGCCAGAAACCGTTGACACTTACAAAAGTGAGATGCGCACTCCATCAAGAAAGGGAAGTTACTACTTATGGGGTCATGGACTCCTGATGTATTTAAAAATAGTTGTGGCTGTTTTATTGGGCACAGTCAGAGAAAGCCCTGAATTTGTGCTAGGTTGTATGAAAATGCCTGCGGTATGGTGGTGATATGGTATGTTTTCCTTTCCACTGGCTTCGATGAAGTATACATAGCTTAACAGAATAGTACTATTATTGCAGTCTTTGTGTATTTGAACCTTTAAGCAATATTTTAGTTATCAGTTCATTACTATTCATTTCTTAGAATTTAAATTCTTCTTATTTGGCAATTATTTTTTTGGTATAAAATGTTAGGAGAAAAAGGCTGGGTAATTTTTTTCCCGGGAGAGACTGTATCCTGAAACAGTAAAAAGAATACTTTTTTTACCCTCCCGAGGGTCTGCAGTCTAAGAAAATATAGTAAGGAAATACAGTCTAAGATCTGCTAATCCCAGATCAAGTGGCTGTAGAATTAGAAGACAAAATATTTTCTATTCCATGTTATTTAATAGACCTTACACATTTATTTTAAAATAATCCTCCTGCTATTACATTTTATACAATTTCCCCTCATAAGGACACTTGTGATAAGGATTTCTATAAAGAGATATACCTTGTATTTTTTTTTATTGGAAGGTATCATAGAATGTTAACATTTTACATTTAAGAATGATACAAAACAGAGCACTCATATGTTAATTAAGCTGTCTTAATTTTATTTCCACCTTTAAATAAATTGCATCAGTAACAGTTTTTGAGGATGAAATGAGAAACAAAATACAAGATTTAATAATGATATTTTTGTTATCAGTACAGTGCAGCAGTTTGAAACAATAATCTTAATCTTCCACCAAGTTCGAAATACATCTCTGCGTTGTCTTCTACTTTTACAATCTGATACATGTAAATATTAATGTGACAAATGAAACCAAATAAAATTGCTGCTATTTCTAACTGCAAGTAGTAGTTAATCTAAGTTTGTATTCTAACTCAAATTACATCATACAGTGCTCCATCATTAACAATGTTTCATAAATTAAGACAAATTGAAATTTATATTACAGTCTGCTCACATTTCAATGAAATACTTTTCAGTCTCAAGAAAATCAATAGTAGGAGATACTATAAGCTAAATTTATTAACTTATCGGGTGCTTAAAATGAATTTCATGAACCAAAATTAGCTAAAAGTGCAGCTAAATAATGATGCTCTTCATTTCCAATTCAGGAGCTCAGTAATGGACAAGGAAAATGGCAAGTGCCTGCAGTCAACAATAAATGAATTGGTAATTTTGCCAATTATTATGTACCACAAGACACCTCCTTTAAAAGTTTTCATTCTTTATTTACATACATGGCATGTAAACAGAAGACAAAGCATGTCTGCCTTATTTACTTAAGAATGCATGACTTGCTTTATTTCTTTTCCATATAGTTTCTCTGATATTTTGACTCTTTAAAGTGTTTGTGAAATTCACCCAGTCATTTCTTTTTTAATACATGCAGAATCTCATTGTATTAAAAAGAATTTGGTTTACTTTATTTCATACCAATTAACACTATGTGATAACACTATGTAATTTATGTCTTTATTTTTACAACAGGGATATAACTCATAAATAGGACCCAATTGATGAGGCTATTTGATGCAGTACGCTGAGTAAGAACACAGTATTATGATGCTTAATACTTGACTTTGGTTCAAAACACCTGGAAGTCTTTTCTTAACATTTTAATGGCTGGTCTAGTATATCTTCTCAGCAATCTGTAGTACTGAAATTACATCATAACTAAAGATAAGTGGAGCTATTTGTTGAAAAAACAGAATAATTTTGAACAGTGAAGAGTAAAGCTTGAGATTTTTTTGGGCACTCTGGTTTTGTGCTTCTCAGGGTGCACAAACAGGTGAACAAATTAAATTATTATTCAGAGAGGCTGGAGAGAGAGTTTTAGAAACCTTGCCATCTTTTTGTAATTACTTACATAGATCTATGATTTGTGAGTCAAAATATTTTTTAATGAGTAAAGTAATGAAGTACTGTGGGTCATTGAAAGTAATTAATGCTATAGTCACCGTTTTCTGAAAGTGAATCAACACTATAGCAGGCTATTCATCTCACTGGTATATCTTTCCAGACTGCTTACACTCATCTGAAAAATCACCTAAGAGCTGATGTTTCTGAGGGGGAACATATTGCATGAGGTGGATGATTATACTCTATGTAGAATTCTCAATAACAATTTGCCATCTTTTAGTGGCAGAATTTCTTACACAACTTAGCTCTTTATAGATGTGCATGAAAAGAATGGAATTTTGCGGTAAATATTTTATGTTGTTATCTGTGTCTTTACACCTCCATTTTCCTAGTAAGAAATGTAAAGCAAAGCTTGCATTATGGGAAGTGTGCTGTCCATGTTTCAAGGGGTTAAGCAAGATTAAGAGATTAAAGTTGAGAACAAGTTACTGTACGTGAATTAAAAGGCAAAATATAGTCATTAGAATAATTCATAGGGAAAAAAACCCACTGTTGTAGAATCAGGCAAACAACCTGATGTGAACAATGAACTCTACTTTAAACAACCTTTCAAGCTGTGTATCGTCAGAGTAATTGGTCTTTTAGTTGATTTGACTAACTGACAGCTAAGCCACTAATAATTACCTGTGGCAGCATTTATATTTTTTTTCATTTACACTATAGCACAAAATCAATGACTATATTTTAAATATTAACAGTAGTTGAATGTTTAGCTTATAATTTAAATAATTATTTATGGAAACTTGATCACCCATCTGTGCCTAAAATAGAGAGACCTTTTAATTTGATTAAAGAGAAAGTAACAGCATATCTGCCCATCTAATTTTGTGGTTAAGCTATTCATGACTTATAATAATATATTAATTTTGTCAATTTGTTAGGGTATCATTTCAACTTTTTGACAAGCTTTCATTTTTATTTAGCTAAATTTGAGTTCAAGACGGTGCTTACTTAATAACTTATGCTTTATGAAGCTCTTCAAGAACATGATATTGTCACTATCACCTACAATTTTCCTACACTGTGGTGCTGAGGCTTTTTAACATAATGTATTTCCATATGAATGATATACATAAAGCAAAGCATATGTATGTATGGTGCGGGCAGAGTAGAAATGTGTTGCAAAGACGACCATGAAGAAAGTATGCTGGAGAACTCATTCATGAGGTAAGCTAAGGATTCAGTAAAAGCTAAATTAAGACAACCGTTTTTTCTTCTGTAAAATACTAGTTCAGGTACTGTGTTTTGTTCTTTACTAAGAAGACATATTTGCTTATAGTGATAAGGAACATTTCTGGTTTATGACTGAATAGAAAATAATCAACTGGAAAATAATAAAAAATGTTTTAAATTTTAAACTATTTTGAACTATTTAAATTTCCAAATATGAGGTTACAGTTATGAAGTGGAGATGCTTAATTTTAAATATATTTTAGTTTCTAAATTTTTTTCTGGTATGTCTATTTATTTCTCAAGCTAGTTCTAATTTACTTTCTACTGGAAAAAGAACCATAGATTTTTGCTGTACAACATTTTGTCACTCTTCTATTCTGACAATTGTGTCATTTTGGAACTCATGAAATGTAATCATAATGACTCACTAATTGGTTTCCATATCTGAATAAAACCTCAATATATTTCTTTCCAAAGACTGATAAAAAAACCCCAGTAGGCATGTTTCACATGCCATGCTGTAGCTAGATGATTTATCAATATTTTCCACATTTTTGTAAGTATTTAAAAATGTTGTTTAATGATTCTTATTAGCAATATTTCATTACTTTTGAGAGTATGTTTGTTTTAATTACAAATATTGTTTGGATGATGATATTAAAAAAAAGAAGGAATTTGTTGAAAAGTTGAGCCAGATATTTAGAATAACTGAGGAAAACTTGTTGCCATGTATTTCAGTATTACGTGAAATTATATTTTAAAAAATATTTGACTGAAGAAATTTAGGATATATTAGGCATTTGAAGGTGTTAAAAAACTAAGACAAAAACTGTTAAAACTGTTATAGTTACTTAAAACAACAATTAAAAATACCTTCAAAGCACAAAATATGTGTACATTTCTTTAGTGGTTAGTTTGATATGTAATAATTCTTTTTTTATCTACATATAGCTATTTACTCAGAGTAACACTGCTATAGGAAAAAGTACTTCTCAGGCATTAAAGTTTTCTTTTTCTATCAGTGCATTTCAAAAAAAGTCTTGTTACACTGCCTTTTCAATAAATATCTCTAAAATTTTCTTGAACTAGGAGCAAAGATAATTCATTTTGATTATATGATAGCTTTAAAGTAGAAGAGGTTCTGTGTTTTTTATTTGGTTAATGTGGTTCAGTTGACCCAGCTTGCCACTGCAAAGTATCTGAGGGTAAGAGATAAAATAACATCTTCTAGCAACATGAGTACAGGGGGTCTGTGATTTTGCCATTTATTTCAGAGTATTGTTTAAAAAATATTAATAGATTAGGCAAACATTTTATTGTATAGAAGTGAAATATTACAGTTTCAGCCATCTTTCAGTGCTTTCAAAGAACAACTCAGTATAAGCTTACACCTTATCCCAGTGAATTTACAATAGAGTGAAATGGAAGTTTTTGTTAAATTACCCTAAATAAGAAATGAAATGAAAGTGTCCTGCCTTAAGTATATCAACATTTCAGGGATAATTTTTTATAATAAGATGTATAAGGTCAGTACATACAGACACATAATTATAATATTGTATTCTGTTTTTTTGTATATTGATTTATCGTCTCTAAAATATAAATACCAATTATAAATGAACACATTACACTTGTTTGGACACTCAGAAGATCAAGAGATTAGAAGTAGTCATTAACCATGTATGTTTTTACAAATAGTTACTGCAAATATATTTTTAACTGATAGTGAAAATGTTTCAGAGCAAATCTTATCTGACATTTTAAATCCAGTCAGAAATAAAAAAATATGATTGCTATTGGCTGAAAAGAGACCATTACAGTGAAAGAAAAGTGTATGAGATAAAAATGAGATAAAATACATAAAATAGCATTCAGGTAACTTAGTAGAGTTTGTTGAAAGTAAGGATACACGTTTGCAGGTCTGTCATTGACATTACTGAATAAGTCTAATAATTTTCAATTAAAAATCTCATGGAAATTTAGAGCTCGTACAAGCTGTATGTTCAAAGCCATTTGCAAAGGTTATTTAGGGGTTTTAATGAACTGAATTGTAGCTGGAAATGTTCTAGGACGTGTTTGCTGAAGTATCAGATAGGTAAATTAGTCTCTTAGCTTTTACTGTCTGGCTTTGTACACAGAAGCTAGTTACCTTCAGTAAAGAGCATTACAGTTTTCCTGGGATGACCTGCTAGCAAGAGCAAAATATGAATAATAATACTAATTGTGTGGATTAATTCCTTCAGTTTTCAAACCAACCAGATTTATCAGACTGTTGCTTCATTTCAATTCTTATAATTCTATACAAGTTGATCAGCCAGCCTCTTATACATTTCAGTTTATCTGCTATCTTTCAGCTCCTGCAAAAATCAAAGCATCATTTCAGTTTCCATATTTATCTCATATCAAGATTCATAGAAGAGTACTTCACGCAAATAGCTCCTTCTTCTCTTCTACTTTGTCAGTATGGAGGGCTTCATAAAGTCAGGGTCTATTTATGGATACTAAAATATCTACATCCCACTGTTCCATATTGCTAAAATTCCTTATAAAGCCCCCCTGATAACACCTGCAAAACAGAAACTAGACTGACTGGTAGCCCTTGAATATTAATAAACTTGAGCTGTATTGAGCAAATGGATGAAAAAAGTGAAGTGACTATAGAAGTCCCTGGAGAACAAGACCTGCTGTGAGACATTTCTCAAGTCAATATGTAGCCCCTGATTTTTCATGTCCTAATTTAAAAAAATATTTGAAGTGAAATGTAGATGGGCTTCCATCTTGTACATGACTTACCTCAGTCTTAAAAAGGTTCATTTGGTAAAGTGAGATTCAGTAGAAAGGTGGATGCTTGAAGGTGAATGCTTACGGAACCCCAAAGTGTTTGGCTGTAATTTGGACAAACAAGACAAAGACTCTCTGCTTTTAAAAATAAAGCAACTCCCTCCCGACCAAAGTCTTAGCATTTTTTTTCAATACAGAATGGAATAATTTAAAATTATTTTCTGACAAGTGTAGAAATCTGTGAACAAGACATTGAACTCCATAATAATGTGGGGTTTTCTTTTTTGTAGTTTTTCCTTGATCTGTGAAGTTCTGTGACTTTAATCAGCTATTTGGTTCCTTGATTTGATTCTTCTCCCCCTCCCCCAAGTATCTGCTGTGCACCTGAAAAACTTTAGGAAATATTTAACATATATTTAAAAAAAAATTCTTGGCAGATCAGCTACTTACTTTCATGTCACATGGAATTTCTAAACGGCTTGGACTGCAAAGATCTCCATAAACTGCAGAAGCTTTCAGATCCAGTGAGAGAAGTGTGTAGTTATAGTTTCCAATTAATGTTATTTAAATGTAAGGATATCTACAGTAAATGACAATAAACCAGAGAAAACATTATTTTCTTGCACAGAGATGTTGTAATGTCTAAATGAGGACTTGGCTTATTAGGATAATGCATCTAGTTGTGGTAAGGATGCTATTTCTGGTCCTCTGAACAGCACCACTGGTAGCTCCTTTTAGAGGTTTGCAGCAAAACTCCTTGTCTGTGGCTCAGCTTCCAGAATTCCTGGTAGCCTCACCTGCTGGGTAATTTCTGCTCTGCTAAGGACTTAGTGAGACCAGGTGCTCAGCAACCAGCTATGTGGCTCTGCCTCTTCTCTCTGAACACCCCTACCTGCAGATTTCTGTAGGGATCCGTATTACACTGTCTCTTCTTCACCATCTCAGGAGAAAGCAGGAACTATGATCTAGTTACCAACTGCAGCAGATAAATTGTAAAATTCATTCATGACTAGTGAAACTGCTGCTATTGGCATGAAGACATTGTAGCTGTAAGGAAATGACTCGAACAAAAACCAGCTGGCTCCGCTGAACTCGAGAGGAATGGAGCAATGCTGGTTAATAGAGATGTTTTGAAGAATAAACTGTGTCTCAGAAATCAGCTTTTTTCCTTTTCTTCCTTTTAAATACACTGATTATCAGGTTTTTGTGAAGTCTGATTGATGTTTTGCTAAATATGATCACACACAAATGGGCAGATTCCCTACAAGAATATAAGAGCAGTTGCATTTCTCTAGCTGGCCTCCTGTTTATGAGAGTAACCAACCCTTCTACTGTGGGAAGAGTGTACGTACAGGATAGTGCTTCTCCCAAATGTTTTCTCAGCCTGTGGGAGGGTTGAAACCTTTATTTTTCTGAATGCAAGATAGGAGACAACATGCCTTTTTCTCAAATTTAGAAAAATTCAGTATCTGTTATCACAAGTCTGAATTATTTTTGGTTGACTGCATCTACAGTTGAATGCAAAGACATGCCACAGATTTCAGTACAGAATTGGTGGCCTACCTCCTTCATGGCTTAGGCTATTCTGAAACCTCTCCATGAGGGTGTCTGCTGGCTTCAACATCTGATGCAGATGACAGTCTAACACTTTGGCTCCATCTTTCTTTGCAGCCAATGAATTAAACTCTGATATACCTGATAGTGTTGTATGGCTTCATGATGGCCAAGGAGTTTCTGTGGAAACTGCTGAACTCTTGCAGCTTCAAAACTTTCATGAGCAAAGCAGTGGGGCCCCAAGTGCTGTTTGAGCTGCCAGACCACAAGGTATATCTCACCTGTCTGCCTTTCAGAGCTTAGAAATTCTCCATTGGATCAGAGCAAAGATTCATTTACCAACTATTTTTTTCAGTTGTAGTGTGCATAGCTAAGAGAATGAGGAAAAAGGATACAGTAATATTGTTCCAAGATATTCTTCAGTGTTTTGTAGTTCGGAGAATGCCAGAAACAAGGAAATACCATTTAAGAATAAATAATATTAATAGCTCTAAATGGATTTATTAATGGATTTACTAATCTGATTTACATTTTTCTAAATTTGAATATCTTGCGGCAAGGTTTTCCATAGCCTGAGTTCATGATGTAAAGATCACATCCTTTTTTCGTTTTGAATCTGCTAGCTGTAATTTCATGTGATGTACTGAAAAAGACAAAAAACTACTGTTCCCGATTCACTTAGGTGGCTCATGATTTTTTAGAATTCAGTTATTTCCGTTTTGTTTTCTCCTTTCACTGCGAAATCCTGGTCTAGTTCCTCATAGAGAAGCTGTTACATTTACTTGCTTGGCCTTTTTCTATTAATCTATATGTTTGATCCTCTTCTTTGTGCCTTTACCAGTCCTTCTACACTTTTTTCCACCTGAGTCACTGTCAGAGAACACTTTCATGATATGAATCATTTATACAGTAGTGTAATAACCTCTCTCTGTTTTCTAAGCCTTCCTTAATAATTCCCATTTTTCAGATTCCTTTTTTGATTTCTACTCAGCATTAAGCTTCTTTCCTCCCCTTCCCCAAAACTATCTATTATAACCCAAATTGTCTTTTGTTTTAAGAGGTATTAGCCAGATCAAATCTTACTCCTATATAAGTAAATATTTTTTGTTATTTTTATCATCCCCCTCTCCCCAGTTCTCATTAATGTACACCGAACTTTCACTGTTATTTTATCTTCCAGCCACTCAAAATCACAACGTCTGCGCATTTGGTACTCTCTTAACTGCCCTAAAAATCTTGGTCATTTCAGTAAACACTGTCACATCAGAAGCAGCCTTTTTTGATATAATTTCTGAGTATATCCCAACATGGAACTGAACTTCCGTTTAAACACAACAGCAGTCCTGTATGACTTGGTACTTTTGTTTCAACACATGGTAAATTCCTATGGAAAATTTCCTGTTTTACAAAGAAGCTCTTTGACACTGGTATTTTAGTGTCAGGTTCCCATACATTAGCCTCTGACTTTTCCTTACATTTGCTTGCATATTATCTTAGAATTTTACTTATTATCAATGCATTACTTTGCAAGCTTGAAATGAATACAGAAATTACCTTTTTCTACTTTGTAGATTTGTTTGTTATTGGTCCTTATAGGGATCACACCTAGTATGAAGAAAGATTGCTTTACGTAACTTCAGATACATGAGAATTAATCGTCCAAATCAAATCTAGGGTACTGACGTAGCAAATCAACCTAGTTGCAATGCAGCTACCCTTATTGCTTTGAACAATTAGCTAAACTGTAGAGGTCAAATATATATAAATATAGCCTTACATCTGAAAGCAGTTAACAATGCAGGTATATTTGAATACTAAACATAAAACAGTTCCTAATGTAATTATTCAAGTTTACTGTATACCTCTTGGAAGCAGAGTAGACACAGGATATTTCAGTGTATCTGGCATTACTGTTTAAAACAGAGACCCTTGGATAATTCCTTGAATTATACTGTGGTGAGTTATGATTTGATGAGTTCGTAATGGCGAGCACTGGTAAAGATAAAATACTTATGAATGCTAGCTCACGTGATGAAACAGGCTTTTGGAATCTGCTACACGGATTTGGTGGCAGGTTTTGCAACTCTGTCACAGTTCTTAAATAAGAACTCTTGATATACCTGCATCAACTGACCCTAAACTGGAAGAAGAAGACAGCTTCTTCTTCAGGAGAAAAAAATATAAAGTTGTTTCTCTCACATAGAAAAGTGTAAAGGGAAGAAATACCTATAAAGTTGGAAGGTGTGAAATCTGCCACCTGTGATAAAAGCTGGTTCTGTGTTGACCCTGTAAGACTTGTATTTCTGGAGTTTGTTTTGCTAATTCCAATTCATTTGTATTTTTGGTGTCTATGTGGAAAATTAAGAGTCACTTATAATAGTAAATTAAATATTGTAAGTGTTTTTTAAAGGATACATGACAGATCAAAGGGATTTATGTTGTGTGTGGTCTACATAAGTCTGGATTTTATTTCCAGTATAGGTGGTATAAACTCCATTGTAAGTGCTTTAAAATGAAGATGATACAGATGAATGATCAGTTGTTGATTTGACCCGTGCAGTATGTCCCTATGCAAGAAAGATGCATAGAGATAGATAAAGAAATTGCTAGTGTGTATTTAGATAATTTCTAAATTGCAGTTTACGGTGACAGGAAATCTCTGGTTTTCAAAATGTGTTTCATTATGATATTGTGATCTTTAGTTTCTCCAGTGTTTAGCTCTACAAAACCAGGTAAATATATTCTAAATTGACTTAAGATAGTCACAAAAGACATGGAAGTCTCAAAGAACTTTTGTTATTCAAATTCTAGGAAATGATGAAATTGTCTTCTGCCTGATTGCTCAATGATGTCTATCGATCATATTCCTTCAACAAATTAGATATGGATGCCAACATTTTGACTTTGTTGATTCTACTAGATTGTTTGAAGATACTATCAAATACATTGCCAATGACCTCTTATTTTTTGCATCTTTCCTATAAGAGTAACTTACTTTTTTCCCCAATAATTTGTGAAGATAAATACTTTAACTGAATTCAAAATTTGTAAGATAATAGCATTGTTCATATAGACTGAACTCTAAATCTCTAAAAATAGCTCATTTTCTTGCTGTTACTTTGGACAACAATTTCTCATTAGTTTTGATAACTAAAAATATTTTGGAAGCTGCTTCTTTTCAGTAATTTCCACTTTGCCTCATTATAAGTGCTTGAGTACTGTCTGGTTATTCTTTATGCTCAGAAAGACATAATGCACCAAAGAGAAAAAAGAGTCTCCATGGACCAGCAAACTTATTTTTGGGAAATTCAGGCTACAGATCCAAGTCTGTTTCATTACCTCTCTCTTCTATGTAGCTCCCTTAAATATCTAAGTAATGCTAGCTTTTCATCAACCATTTCATAGATATCTATCATGCATGAAGGTTTTTAACATGAATATTTAGCTTAAGTGCTTCTTGTTATTGCTTTAAGACAATGACATGAAAGCTATTTTTCCACACCTTGCCTTCTCTTACCAAATTAGGAGGTAAGATGTTTGAATAAGGAGCATTTTAAGAAAAAAGTGCAGAGAATTTGAGGGCTCTTATTAAGCTTTAGGGAAACCTGAAGCTGTAGGTCTGCAATAATGTTTTTTTTGTCTTCTTGGAAGCTTTCTTCTCTCCAGGAATAAACAAGAAGTTTCTGATGATTAAACAGTAATCACAAAGAAATTATGTTCTATGTAACTTTAATGGCTGACAAATTTGTGACTTAATTTTTTTTAAGCTGCAAAGTGGTCAGTCTTCTATATTGGGTTGCAGACATGTCACTTTAATGATTTCTTTAGACTTTGAAAACAAAATTACACAGCAGAAGGATGACACATACGGAGCTGATCACAGAACAGTGGCTCAGTAAAGTCAGAATCACGTGATCTGCCAGAAGCTGACCTCATTTTTGAATGCTTTTAAATTATATGAATGGTTTTTCAACAAGATCAGAAAATAGCTATATGAATATGCAATTTCCGTTGCTAATTTTCCCTTGATGCTTTTTATTTTTATTGATTTTATTTTTTTTTTAATTAAATGAACTGCCATGCACTTCAGAGTAATCAAACAGTCAGAATTATTTGTAAATAGATGTGAACTAAAATTAAAGAGCACATTTGTTGTGGCCATGATGTCATAATACAAATGATAACTTAAAACTATTAACATACTGAGCAAGATATCTCAGTTTAAAAATAAATTTTGTAGAATGTATATTTCTAAGAAACCATTATGTTCTCACTAGTTTATAAGTTTCTTCTTTTCTGCTGTGAAAGCAAGACAGCTGTAACCATAATTAAAGAAAATTCAAGTCCAGGTTGAAACCATGTCCTGGAGCCCCCTCTAAATTTAGATTTCAAGAGGCACAGCTCTAGAAAGGGACTTTTTCTTTGGGCTATTCAGCAAACCTCTGCTATTTTAGTAACATCAGTGGATCCAAGTTAAAGGGAATGCAGCGCATGATAAAAGATTCAAGATGCTTAATCGAGGAAATGAGTGACTAGAACAATTCTCAGCTGACATTGGTTTGTCTGATCAAGTTGGTCTTTGTTGAAGTGCTATTTTGAAGAAATTTTCTGGAAGTAGTGGGATCACATGTCAGAGACTTCAGATTAAATCACAAGGGTGAGGAACTATGCCCCTTCCCACTGCCCTACCCTACACAGAACTTGTACAGCGCCTGCAGTTCCAGCCAGCACCTCCTGTGCTCTCAGTAAAATCAGATTCATTTACCCCAGTCTCTCCTTCACTGTTTTAGACCTTTCACTTGCCACTAGGGAATAAAAGAAGAAAAGGGAACATTGCCATGCTAGTGGTGCCTCTATCTGCTGACTAGGTATAGCATGGGCAGTTTAGGCAGAGTTTCTGAATGTTGCTGTAAACCACTTCACTATTTATCCAGGTGCAGTGCCAGTTGGTGCTAAAAGGATAGTTCAATCTCTATGTCATGTCTAGGTTGAAAAAAACTTGGCACTCCCCCAACTTCCATATCTGTGTAAGGCCTTTGGATAAGACCTCTTTATCACAGCATAGAAACCTACAGGAGAAGAACCAGCAAAGAAATACGCAAACAACCTTGCTTCTAAACTGAGACAGTAATTGTATGTTTAAATGTGCTGAGCCAAAGGAATGAGTGGGATGTGTGGGGAAAGCTGTTTTTCTGCAGGCATGTGCAATTGACATCATTCTTCCAAAGCCATGCAAGTGACTCATTAGCTGTCACAAAGGAAGTTTTAATTCCCGCTCACACAGATCCAGTACCTGGGGTAGAAAATACAGGTTGCAAAGATGGCAGCTGGAGTCACCCTGGAGCTGTGCAGGCTAGCGGTGTGTTTTCACCTCTCACAGCACCCTTTGCTTCTTGAATCTGTTTCTCCTTGCTCACTTCTAACCCAACAGTAGCGTTAGAATACCACAAATTTTTTTTTTTTGGGGGGGGGAGGTGGGCAGTTCAAAGTGTATGGGTCTGCTGAGGGGATTCCTTTTTCTCCCAACCAAGTGGGAGTGATAAAAAATTGTTGTGGCTCTTAAATGCAAAGGAAAACGTTTCTTTGGAGAAAAGATGGCTGCAGTGCATCAGCCATGCTATAAAAATATTGTATTCAGACCTTTTCTTGGAGGTCCCGGTTGTCTGTAATTTTCGGCTATATGTCTGTGCTACTCAAGAAGCTGTATTTATATCTTATTGACACCATTTATTTCTCATTTCTGTCAGAAGAAACATTACCCATATGAAAACATATTAAGCCTCATCCTTTGTGCAACCTTGTAGAGGTACTGAAGAGTGTTTTATGTAATTGTGACAACAACTTCAAAGCTTCTTCCTTGTGTCTGAGGATAGGTATTACAATTTTCGTGCTATAATCAGTGAGTTTCTACAACTGCCTTCTCTGATTAAAAATTAAATAATGCATGTACTTAAATAGCATTCAAATGATTCCTTACAAATTTAGATGTGAATAGTAACATCTTTCTGTTTTGAGGGCTTTCTCCATTTGAGGGTTTTAAATCATCTTACAAACTTTAGTAAACTGAATTGCACAACATCTTTTTCAGTTAAGTGTTACCTCTGTTGATTTCCTCTGGAAGGACGGGCTGGAATGCTCAGGAGAGTCTAAAAAGACTGCTACCAAAAAAACCCATGCTGACTCAGGTGATGAACAAAACTGGTTGCAAAACCCAACAATATGTGTCAGTGCTAAAGGCTGAGCACACATGGAACAGGAAAATCTTTCTCAGCAGTGGAACAGCAGTAGTATGAAGAATAATTTTGCTTCATTAGAACCCTGTTCCAGAATTTCCATCTGAACATGCAGCAGACTGCCATAAAATTGCTACAAAAGACAGCTCTGGCCATGTTCACATAATTTTATTTTATCAAGGTGATCATCTAGCAGTTAATAAATAATATGCTCCAAAAGAATGTCATGCTTCTTCCATTAAGCCACTCTGACATCTCTTGCCTACAATGGGTTTTACATTGTGACCTTTTGCTTTCTCCCCATCTTTCTTTCCAGCTGTTTATTTTAAAAATGACTTTAAATAATCTTGTTTTCCCTCTGGTATAAGACTACCTTAACTAGAACACTGTTTCTTTTTGAACTTCTTCAGCACTTATTACTGCAAATAGTAATGGTAAAAACTTAAGGACTTAAATTTTTATCCCTGGTTCATGCCAGCATTCTCCATCCCATCCAGTGATTTAGTTAAAGAAAGATAAAAATAATTCCTACAAAGTACGAGGTTTTGCTCATACATAATGTTATCACATTGTGTCTTGTATCCTGAAAAATGCAAGGAGAATTATAGAGGACATGTGACTCTTTTTACTCTAATTTCCAATTAAATTTGATTTGGCCTTCCTGGCAGTAGTGAAAATAGTGACTTTGGCCCCATTGTTCAATCAGGAAACTGAATGTTGTAATGAACTGTTAATTTTTTTAAACAATTTAGCTACTTTTGGTCAAAATCAACATAGGAATATGCTGTTTGCATGCAAGCACATGCTTGGAAAGCTAATGAAGTCTATTCTCAGATTTGCCAGCTATTATCCTCAATTTGCATTTGGCTATGATAATAGAGTTCCAACTATATCAATGTCTGTCAAGCCATCTTGCTTTACAGTTGATATAGCACTAGTTCCATGTTAAACACACAGTTAATATATCTGGGATAATAAGGATTTTTTTTGTGTCTGCTTTACTATCCTGTCCCATCAATGTTTTTCATGGCTGTTTAGCTTGACTAATGACTTCCAAATGACCACAGAAGACAGAAGTCTCTCTGGGTGTTGCAAAGTATGGGAGATTAATTTCAAAAAGCCTGTCTGAATTGCATTAATGTAACTATTTGACCTGTGTATATCCTCAGGGCAAAATGTAGTCAAGCAAAAGGTAGTAATAATAAACAGGATTCCAAATTGCAGTTACTCTTTTTTTCTGAAATGAAGTTCAGTTAATTGACTTTTCATTTTATTTCCAGGTCCAGCAGTGGAAAACTGCTGCCAGTCTTACTCGGTTTTGGTTTGGTACAATCTGCTCTCCAAGGCTTCTCAGGATGGAAACCTTTGTAATGTGTTTATTCCTTTCATATATATGTCACAACCCCTTTTTTTTGCGGCATGTTTTAATTTATATTTCTATGGTCATATTTATTCTGATGTTTTAAATCTAATTAAATTAATTTTGTATTTAATTAATTCTGCAGTTAATTTGATGTTTTTTCACTATGACTAAGGTATATGCAGCCTAAGGGGAGGATTATCATTGATGCATATAGCTTGCACAGGAAGGTGAACAAAATTTGTAGTTCTGGTGCATGGACTCAAGGGCATGCAGTTAAAGTTGAGCATTGCCAGAAAAGTGCAAAGTATCCTGCAGTCTGCCTATAAAAATTTGCAGCCAGTCTAGGAATAACAAAAGGCATGTTATAGAGATCTTTGTCATATTAGATAAAGTTTTAGATGAAATATGCATGCAGTTAAAACACTGACAACCCAATACCGGAATTTCCTATACCTTCATCAAAGCCTAGACAGTGGTGTGGTCATTAATTAGAAATGATTTTTTTTTTTCTAGTGGCATGTGTGAGCTTCAATAACTTTTTATATTAGTTGTCTATTGGTAGATTATTAGATCTAAAAAGATATTGATGTTTAAGCACATATTTGAGTGAATAATTTTGATGCAGTATTACATATTTATCACTTAAATCTGGTTGCTTGCCAAGACTGCATTCTTAATGTCAAGGTTTTAATATTAAATGTAGATTAATTTTGTCAATTGTGATGTTGACAAATTTAATTGACCGTAATTGTCAAAATTGCTGGTCATTAATTTATGCTCAGATCTTCTGTGTGAAAATATAAACCTGCAAAAGTGTCATTGTCAATTATGGTCCATTTGAAGTGACCTAATTAGCATCGTGTGATGAACCAACACATGGAAAAGCAAATGGGGGGACATGGTAGGGAGATAATTGAAAGTGACATGAATACTAATATTGACTTAATACTATCTGAGTCATTAAGTCACTGTCCAATGAAAGGACATGATTTTATTTCATCATTTTATTTGCTAGAACAACAGATAAGGAACACTTGAATTCTTTCCATTGGGTAAGAAATTGACTGGATGAATGGAAAAGCTGAAATAGAAGCGGTAGACTACTTTTGTTTAGTGATGGGCAATCTGGTCCATGTTCTCTGAAGTCCTGAATGCCTTCCTTATTTTGCAGTAACTTTCAGGAATACACATTTTCTAGAAGGGAAGTAGTTGGTGACAGACACATTTTGCACAGGTGAGTGGGCATCAAGACAGGAGGAAAGCAAGAAGTCATGACATGCCACTGTGTAATACTGTTAATAATGCCACGATTCCTTAAGTTATTATACCAACATACAACTGTAAAAGATCAATGTTTCTTCTAAATATTTTAAAATATCAAAGCACTGCCACTGAAAACACAGGATTCACTAGACACTCTGGTTTTGTCTGTGTGCGTTGCATTCAAGACCTGATCTGGTGTGGGATCAGGTTTTGAGAACCCATACTCTGAGCCATCTATCACATGAATATAAACCTCCCTGCAACTGAATTTGTAAAGAGAGAAGGGACAACCACTCTTGGGGTCTTTCATGTACCGGCAGTCTCATGGAAACCTCTAAAATGCAATAATTACTCTATATGAAATATCTGCTGTTGGGTGAACACTGGATGGGTGCTGCTCTTGGCATTCAGGGGCTTGTAAAAGCCTTTTAGATCCTGACTGCTAAAACAGCATTTTCAGTGTGTGCTGAGGAAAGGGGAAGCACCCACTGTGATCCCTCTGTGACGAGTAGTACGTAAAATAAGGAGCACAGGGAGTGCACAACTTAGAACCTTGAAGAGGTGAAGGGGAAGCCAGGAAAGATGAAAGACAAGATAGAAACAAAAAAAATCTTTACTACATGGATGTTTACAGCTCTTCTACTAAAAAAACCCAGTGTCTTGAATATGTTAAAAATGCTTATATAGAAACAGAGGGAAATTCCTTAAGCTTCTTTTGAATAGACGTATTCGCAGAAAATATCACTTTTCCTTCTATGTTTTGATTATGAACTTGTATCTATATGTTTGAGACTGGGTGCATCATCTAAAAAAAAAAAATGTCTGAAAAGATCTACTAATGTGTCTTTGAAAGATTCAGTGTACTGAGTCACATGCCAACATAACTAGAAATTATATACATCCAGTGTATGCTTCCACTTATAAGGAGGAAGATATGCTTTTATATGCATGCCTTTCTTACTAATATTAAAATTAAACTTGGGCCCCTACTGCAGATTTTGATGTCTAAACTGTTTTTTTCTGCCTAACACACATAGTTGTCATATCTCTGATATTCTAAAGCCAGAACCATTTATTTTGCAAAAGGTTTTTCAGAGAACTAATTATATCATCAAGTGGGGTGGTGCTCAAAATAGAATGAATGAGAAATAATGAGAAAACCCGAATCCAATAATTATTTAAAGTAGTAGGTGTTAGTTTCTCCTCTGATCCTATGGTGGTGGTAGCTGGGAGTAGTTTCAAAGTGACAATGCACATCTAGACATTGAGGACATTTTTATTCTTCTATTCATGTTTTACTGCATTACAAAAATCCAGTAGATTTAGTCTGGTTTTCAATTACACTAGCCACTTACACATGTAGTGCTAAGCTCTCTGTAGTGTTGTACTGGTCAACAAAAGACAATGATTAAATTCTAAAAAGGCCTTAGATGAAACTGCTACTACAATAGGCATCAGTAATCAGAGGCATAATCGCTTTCTACTAGAAATCTGTAGCTGTAAAATGAACAGAAATACACATTCAGCTTTGAAGTCCATTTTCATGCAAAGATCAAATAGCTCTGTCAGTTTTATACCTAACAGTTTTGAAATGTAAATGTAAACCAATTCAGAGGCAAGGAATCATTTATGGTACCCCTGTGGAGCAGGCATGTGTTCAGAAAAAGTATGCTTGTCAAAATTATTTCTGTTTAATTGTTAGGATTTGGGGACAATCACATTTGATGTGAGAAAAAGACACAGAGGTGATTGCTTTGCAGGTATTCTATGGGCCAACATACTCCTGGAGCACTGAGCTCCTGGTTTCAGAGTCTCTAGTGCCCAAGTGGCAGCACATATTTGATTAATCGGACTTATGATGGAACTTAACTCATTGACCTGAAGATCAAGTACACAATTGTGAGCACGCCTTTAATAAGTTCAGGTCCAAACAGCTAGCAAACTGCTGCAATGAGCATCCCAACGCTGTTCTCAGCTGCCAGGCTTGAATGAAAAGTGAGTATTTCCAGCACAGTCATTTACATAGTATTCAGCTTCAACAATACACAAAGGCATTTCTCAACTACAAATATGGCATAAGGACAGATGGATGACTACTGCTCGGGAGAAGGAAATGGGGCTGGGTGAGAAGAAAGGAAGTGCTAACACATCTATGGGCAAGGAAAAGATGAATTTTCATTTATTCATTTATTTATTTATTTATTTATTTATTTATTTATTTATTTATTTAATTTAAGAAAGTCCTACCAAGGCCTGGGCTTTAAGTACTCATAGGAAAGCATACATGATAGTAACTCAACAGACTGCACTTCACACGTCAAGAGCAACCACTGTGAATGTGTCTGCACAAAAAACCTGTTCACAAATGGGGTGTCTCTACATGGCCAATCCCTATATTTTAGTGGTGGAGCCCTTTGAGGAAGGTGCATTGACTGAGGGGTTTCTTTGACTGTTTTGCGTGAGACTTAAAATGGCTTAAAAATTAGAAGAGAATTTTCTGCTAAACCTTCCTTATGAAGAACTTAGCATCCTCAGGTGTACAGATATTAGGTAGTACTTACTTGCAGATAACTTTCTCAGCAATATGGTTGCTGTTGCATTATGAATCTTGAACTATTTGGACATGGAAATGCCTCTATCTTCTTACCAAATAAAATACACAAGAAGTAATTTTAAAGCAGATTCATACATTTCTTTCCAGTTGTAATTTAAAACATCATTGTTCAGAATGGCAACATACAGAATAGTCAAGCTGTAGGAAATCACCTACTAAAGTGATGATTGAAATTTCACAAAGCTTGTACAATACACTTTTAGGAACACTATATTTTCACTAAATAATCTCTCTGATAGTGATAAAGAGAACCAAGGACTTGTGTCTCCTTCTGTCTATGATTAAGCTGCAATGTTGTGAGAACAAGGCAATTTTAGTCAACTGAAGACTCTTGTTTCAACCAGGCAAAGATGTAGTCCTAAATTTACTCAAACCATTCTTGCCTAACAAAAATCAACATGAAAACTTTAAAAATAATGAGTCTCAAAAGCATTCCGATTAGTTTCATTCCATAATTTCAGATGATAAAAACAAATAGCAATAGGAATTCTAGATATAATGTAAATAGAAAGATGGACTAGATAAAACCAGCTGAACACTAGTCTGTCCTCAAGACCTAACAGGGAAGTAATAGCATGCTTTGGAATATGTAGCAATGACTTTTGGCAGATATGCCGTATACAATTCCACACCACAGAAAGCCATTGAACTTGATTGTCTATTTAATCCATTTCAGAAAGAACATCAGGAAGGGGATGTTTATATTGTTAGTATTGTGGGTTTTTTTTTGTAGCCAGAATGACACAGGACTGTCAAAATGGTAGTTGCTACAGTGGTGATACCTAGTTAGCTTACCATGTCCAGCTGCAGTTAGTATTTTAAAAGTTAAGCAAAAATGCCGCTGATATTTGCTGCAGACTTTCTTCTATCGAATAGGTATTTTTATCATATTAGCTCTATTTTAGCCTAAGCAAGAGTACCTTAAAATGCAATGAAACATAACACTTGCAAAAAAAGAAAATCAGTTTTGCAAACATAACAAAAATGAAATACATTTAACAAAAATAAAATACATATACAAACTTACACTTTATTGTAATCACCTTAGATATCATTAGATATTTACAACTTCTTTCAACAGCATAACACTATTTAGTGATTCAATGTAAGCTTGTTCTGGAAGTACAATATTGATTGGTTGATAAAATTCTGTGTTTATTCGATAGAACCTCACAAATTTTATATAAGGCCCAAATAGGTTATCACTCAGCTACATGGATGCATTGAACAGGAAAGGGCAGATTTAGGGAGTTTTGTCAATATGATGAAGAATAGAAAATATTAAAGAAACTGTATGAAATACTAAAAAAAAAAAGTATATTAACAGTAATGGGCTTTGTGTGCCACCCACTGGAAAGAAAACTTCAGGTTCTTTTCTAAGCCTCTTTCTATCCCCTTTTTAATGAAAAAAGACCATAAGGTCTTATAAAAACTACTTGCACTTTTCTTTTCCTTTGGAATAAGCATATGGTACTATCAGCCTGCAGTTTTCCCTCTAGCACTTCTGGATTCCCTGCTGCTTCAGTTCAGCCACTTAAATTAAACAGTATTAAGATGATTTTACTCTCTCCTGACCCCACTTTCTGAGTTTCATTTTGCTAATCAAACAGCAGTCTTTTATAAACACAAACTGTTTGTTAAAAATGTGAATAAAACTATGCACATGTGCAAACATATTTTCACATGGTCGGTGTCTCACCTTTCTGTTTGTCTGAAAAGCTGTCCCTTTTGGAGCCATGTAGCTGGAACTCAAAAGGACTTATGAAGGGATGCAAGGATATAGGTAAAATGCAATAGTCAGCTACCATTTCAGGTGCCTAAATTCAGTGCTAATATCCCTATCCCACTCCCGAGTTGATACATTGTCCTGGAAATGTCTAGATGCACCAACAATTCTTCATATTTCTTTATTTCATGACTTACGTGTCTAAATTTTGTCACTAGACATATACAATTCTACATTGGGTCTGGCTATGATGGAGTTAATGGTCCCCATAGCAGCCCTCACAGCACTGTGCTTTGTATTGGTAGCTAGAAAGCTGTTGATAACACACTAGTGTTTTGGCTGCTGCTGAGCAATGCTTCCGCAGCACCAAGCCTGTCTCTCCAACATCCTTCCCTCACCAGTTAGCTGGGGATGGGTAAGATTTTTGGAGGGGACATAGCCAGGGCAGCTGACCCAAACTGATCAAAGGGATATTCTGTACCATATGATGTCTGCTCAGCAATAAGGACTAAGAGAAAGGAGGAGAAAGGGAAGGGGCATTTGTTTTTTACAATGTTTGTCTTCTAGAGAAACCACTATGCCTACTGAAGCCCTGCTTCACATGAAGTGGCCAGACGCCAACTACTGTTGGGAAGTAGAGAATAAAATTTTGTTTTCCTTTGCTTCCACATGAAACCTTTGGTTTTGCTTTATTAAACTGCCTCTATCTTAACCCACAAGGATTTGTTTTTCTCTACTTTTCTCCTGTCCTGCTGAGGAGGAGAGTGATAGCACCTGGTAGCCAGCCAAGGTCAGTCCACCACAAGTTATGTTGTGATCCTGAGACTGTCTTCTGGCCCCTTCATTTTTCAACCCTGAAGGGAATCATAAAATACCCTTGGGTTGTGTGGAAAAATTTACTTTCAAAATTTAACTAACAGCTGTATCATGATGTATATATACAAAGAGACAAAAATAAGGCTATCTAGAAAACTAATTCCAATTTTGTCAATGCTGACTTCTGTGACCTTTGAAGTCTTTTCAAGGTATTCCTCCCTGTGTGTACTACCTTATACACTATATCAATAGTCCTTTGTTGCTTGTTGAATTTTCTTGAGAACAGGGGCTTTAGTGTTACAGAAGCAAAAATATTATTTTGCTGTTCATTTTGTATGATTTATAAGTCATCTCTCATTTATTTATTCCATTGCTCTGGCATGTTGTCAGGCTTTTTTTAAGCCTCAGTGTTATGTCCAGTGACACTGTCAGCTGTGTCATGGTCTAAGAAAAATTGTTCTTTTCTGATCTGCTAGTGCCCTTTCTTATGAATTTAGCAGCATTATGTGCCAGAGGAAACAAGCACTGATCAGAAAAGTCACAAGGCACATTTACGTGGCATCTGGGATTAGCAGAGTTCCTTCCTTATCCACTCTACTCCAGTCTTGTGAGACTCCACCTGCAGTACTGCATTCAGCTCTGGGGCCCCTAACATAAGAAGGACATGTACCTACTGGAGCAAGTCCAGAGGAGGGTCAAAAAGACAATCAGAGGGCTGGAGCACCCCTCCTATGGAGTGTAGAAAGTGCCTCCACTGGTCATTTGGGGCAAGGATGCGCAATGGAATTGGGCTGCACTCAGTGCACCATGGTGGAGGTCCTCCTGCCGCAGGGGCTGAGTTGCAGGATGCTGTCAGTAGCTGAAAGACATCAGGGAAGCTGAGAGCGAGCTGGACTGCTTGCTCCAGGCACAAACTGTTCAGAGGCCACAAGTGTCTATCGCAACGCATACAGAAAAGGAGGAAGGCAGTAATCTGGGAAGCTGAGAACTAATAACAAAAATTAAAACCGCCCAATCCAAACCCCAACAGATAAAGGAGGAAGAGGACAATCAAAAGCAAGGGACTTCCTCTAAATTCCAACTTCAATACTCAGAACCACTTTGCAGTTCTGCAGGGGGCTAACAAGGAAATGCCCACCTCACCAAATGAGCAACCACTGATGAACTGGTAAAGAAGATCACTACTGGTGCTCCCCAGAAAAAGTGGTGGATCATAATAGTTGCGGACTTTACTTTGAAAGGCACAGAGGCACCCATCTGTCAACCTGACCCAGTCTTGAGGGAGGTGTGTTGCCTACCAGGGGCTTGGACCACAGATGTTGAAGAGAGACTGCCTGACCAAGTAAGTCCTACTGACTATTGGTCACTTCTTGTGGTCTATGTGGGTGCTAGTGACATAAACAGCAGTAGCCTGAAGAAACATTAGAGCAGGACTACAGAGCCCTGGGAGAGGTGGTTAGGGGCTCAAACAGCTTTTTAATCGATCCTCCAGGTCAAAGGGGAGGACCTTGAAAAGGTCAGGTATACTATGATCACTGCTTCTGCACTATACTCAAATACACACATCTGTAATAATAAATGCATTTTGAAGAAGAAATGTGTCTCTAATTTCTAAACCCTTAACTGGATGAGTAAAGCAATACAAAAGAAGATGAGGATTGTGAAGGAAGATACATATCATCCTACACAGTTACACTTGAATGAGACTGTGAGCAAACCCCCACAGAAACTACTTTTGTATTAACAAAGTGGCTGTTGTTGACAAGTGGAGCGTGTGGTGGAAGGAGATTGTTGTCAGTGTAAGTGGTGGTTGCTGGAGAAGAGCTGTCACTGAGATAAAAATGAGGTGAAAAGGCTTCAGTTGGTGAAAAATGACATTGGCAAAATTGATTCATTTCAGGGGAAGAGTTGGAGTAGGAGTCCCTAGCTGTCAGGACATGCTATACACTAGAGTGGGTTATCAGATGCATTTTTCATTTGTTGAATATTCAGTTAAGGGCACAGATAATACCATTAAGCCTATCCCTGAAAAGCCAATAGAATCATTTAGAAGTCAGACATTGAGAGCCCCAGTATTTAATGGCCTTGTTCAAGTTCACAACTCTTGTCAATGTCAGCTGTGCGCAGATCTAGCATGGCTTGGCTTATGACCCCAAGGTTTTATCCATTCTGCATTACTAGTGCATTACTTACTGGGCAGTGAAAACAGTCTGCAAAAACCTTGGTTTCTTTGGAATTAGAAATCTCAGGCATTATTTGAAGCCAAGTAAATATTGGAAAGTAGACCAAAGAGATACAGCACATTAGACAAGGCTTAGTCTGAACCAGAAGTTGGTGGGCTTTGTCATTCTCTTCCACTTGAATGTATATCAAAGATACTGGACATAAGCAGAAATACACACGTGTGCTACAGCTTGTTGGCATTCAGAACCAGCTGCAGATGAAGCGCTCACTGGGGCCTGAGCTACTCCCCATTCATCTCATTAGAGAGCTTCGAAGATATTTGCTGTACTACTGATAC
The DNA here is from genome assembly GCA_025447955.1 of Psilopsiagon aurifrons. NCBI lineage: Eukaryota > Metazoa > Chordata > Aves > Psittaciformes > Psittacidae > Psilopsiagon > Psilopsiagon aurifrons. The sequence continues at coordinate 42,453 of JAOEHY010021494.1, forward strand.
CTCTTCTGTGGAGATCAAAGGTTTCTCCGTTGAGAAAAATTTCTCAAGAATTTTTTTACAAGAATAAATTTAATTCTGAATAGGAATGCAAGCCTAGAACTTAGGAGGTGCATGTGGTTCCGTATAGCAATTTCTGGGGCTCAGAGCACCAAGCAGAGACAGTGGATGCAGGGATGGAGCCTGCCAGAGGACTTGACCCATGCCCTCTATGGCACTCACTGTCACAAGCCGAAAGCTGGCTGTAGTGTGGATAACTAACACTGAATGAGGAAAGTGTTTAAACTATATGTGGATGTGGATGCCAGTCATTCGTCCATCTAACTAAACAGGAATCACATACAGTAGTCAAAACCAATCACACTTCTCCCTGAGGCTCTACAAGAAGACCATGGAAATACTACATGACATAGAAATAGAGGTACAAAATAAGTGGATTCAAAATTCTGGTTCAGACCTATTACCCACTGTAGCTTTCCATGTGGTTTTCATCCTTTATGTAATAAAATGAGTTAATTAAAATAGTTTACTTATATGTGCTACAAAGGAAATCATACAATGAGTAGAAAGAATGTTCTGTTACCACAACAAAGATCAAATGTTTGAAGGGCCATAGACCTCTCTGCCCAAGTCTCTGTGTTCTGGTTTTGCCTGAGATAAAGTTTTCTTCATAGTAGCTGGTATGGGTCTGTGTTTTGGATTTGCCCTGAAAACAATCACTGAAACAAGTTTTGATAGCACAGGGATGTTTTAGTTATTGCTGAGCAGTGCTTGCACAGAGTAGAGGCTTTTTCTGCCTCTCACCCTACCCCACCAGCGAGGAGGCTGGGGTGCACAAGAAGTTGAGAAGGGGTGCAGCCGTCTGAGCTGTGTCTTCTGTCTGAGTATCTTCTCACTCTGAAAAAAGGGCAATATTCTCCCTCCTGTCGTAGGCATTGTTTAGCTCACTTCCAGGTTCCTCTGGGAATTACAGGCTGTGCATGTTCATTAAAAGGCTTAAAAGGGAATGTACTGGGGTACGATCCCTCCAAGCACAGGGAGCAGTAGCCGGATTTCTCATTGCCTCGTGGCTTAGATGAAGCAATAGATCTCTTAGTACAGGCATATACTTTCTCCTCATGAGAGCTATTCCTCCAATTGAAGTTGAATGAACACAAAGGTAAATGTTGATAATGTATTTGTACTTCCATAAGTTTGATCTTTCCCCCTCTTCAATATTGTCAAAAAGAACAACAAAGCGGACTAATTATGCAATTGAGTTCCTATTTCTGTGTTCTGAAGTGGAGCTACCTACAAGTTTACTGGCCAATTTCCTGAAGTGCTGGTAGATCCTTGTTGCAAATGGGACCAACCACTCTCAAGCAGATAAGACAATAAAAATGCGGGCGACATTTCTCCACCACAAGTGAAGCAGAGAAAGAGGCCATCGTGCATCAAGCAGAAAGATGAAAGCCATGCCAGCCATTAATGAGGACCAAAGTGTACTACAGCATGCACTTTCAGCACAAGCTGAAAAGACCCTGTAGGAAGAAGCATGGAAATAGTTTTTAATATTGTGTTCCCTCTTATGCCACTCTCAGTTTTCAAACACTTTTATTCATGAGATATTTTTATTAGCCACAGGTCACTTTTTGGATGTTAATTTAAATCAGGTTTTGTTTTACTAACGCTTTGATGCTTCCAAAGACCTGCAGATGCGCTGCACATTAAAGCCCCAATCTAAGGGCAGCCCAGAATTAATTGAGAAAGCTGGCTTAAAAGCAATTATACTCTAAACTGTATTCATGTATTCACTGTCATGCTAATTTAAGGACTTTTTGACAATGTTAAGAGTCTTTACCTATGGTTATGGGAGGTCAGAGAAAGCTGTACAAACTGTTATCTGTTCTGGGATTAGCTGAGAACCTGTTTGGCCTCTGGCATGAGACAAATCAGCCCAGATGCTTGTAAGGGAGCAACAGACAAGAGCAAGACTCCTGGAGTTTGGCATGCTGCTTCTGTTTTCTTGAGCAGTATCCTTGCCATTGCTTCATCTTTGATGTTCCCTTTAAAGACGCAGGTTCATTCTTGACATATACAAAGGTTTAAAAATGTGGGTGGGTGATCCTAATGCAAATACACAAACAACTTAGTTGTATCTCCAGGTAACAGGTGTAAAAGTCAGTGGAAACTCAGTAACACATGTTCTAACTTAACCTTTGAAGGCTTTTCTATGCATATGGAATAGTGTTTGCAAAACAGTGAGAAGTATTGTGTGAAAAATGGCACTACTTTTTAACCACAGGTTCTTAGGTTGGGAAACATATTCCAGATTAAGTGTATTAAAAGAACTTTTAAGTGATCCTTACATTAAGAACCCCTGTTTGCACATACTTTTTCTATGAAAATGGTTCTAGTGTTTTGATACCTGTTTACTGTTCTAATGTACTTCACATATTCTGGGCAAACTAGGATTGTAGGGTTTGCTATTTTTTCTGCTCAAAGTTCTCAGATGTGAAGTTTTGTTCAAAATCACAGAGAGAGCTATAACAGAAAGATTTATGCAGTTTCTCAATCTTTCTGAAACCAGAAAAATTAAACTTTTTGTGGGATTATTCTAATGTGATATTCAGCTATTGGTTGTAGTGTGTGTTTCTTTTTGTGAAGGCAAACTGTTGTGCAGAAACTAATATTCCACAGAGAGAAACAGACTAAGCTGGACAGCACAAGCATGGTGATGGTAAAAGGAAAATGCCTAACATTATTTCATGCTTATTTGCTGCTTGAATTTCCCTTTGCAGGCTCAACCTCCCACCACTCCTCCTGCAGGTACTTTCAAAATTAACAATCCTTTCAGGGGTTCTAGTGTAATAGTACTTACGCAGGCTTTTCTGAGCTGAAATAGCTGTTTCAATTTTATGTTTAGTTTCAGCATTCATATAGCTGTCTCTCTAGGCTGAAAAGCTCAATTTCCCTACCAGTCATGCTCTTTGTACCCTTTTCCCACTAAAGAGCTTGGAAACATTTGGCAGCCTACTGCCAGCAACTAGTTTTCCATCTCTGCCAGGTTCTGGTCTTTGCAACTTCCTTAAACCAGATCATTGCCCTGGAGGTCAGAATAGAGTCGGGGGTTTCTTTACAAATCTAATCTAAAATGGCTAAGCCAAAGGATTTCTCCAATAAATTCTGAGAAATATATATGACCAAGCTGGTTATATGAATTCAGCCTGCTACCTTTTCCCAGATACATGTTGCTTCTCACCCCATTTTCCTCAAATCTCCAGTGCAGTACTTGTTCCAGCAGTCATGCCCTTGAGAGCACCAGGGTTTTTATTAAGCCAGGTTGACTACAGCTTATTTACTACTGAAGGCAAAAGATCTTTCAGAGCAGCAAGCTTGCTCCTGCTGCACGGGATGACTTCATTTTGTGCTCTGCTACCAGATCCTAATGTAAAAATGTAAGTACTAGCTACAGGAAATCAACACAATATGTCTATGGCTTTTACCATTGCTTGTGTGAAATGGCTCATTTAATGAAAAGGAAACATGTTTTGATTTCCTTGGGGATCACAGTCAGTCCTTAGATAATCATAACAAATAGGCATTGCAAGGGTGCTTTAACCTGAGGTCTGCTCAAGTACTTCTGAAAGTTTTGTAAAGCCATATGAGTCTCGGAAAAAACCTTGTGCCTGACAAACCCTTGTGCCTGACAAACCCTGAGCCTGGGAAACAAGGCATTTTGCTAGGAATTAAACAGTCGATTTAAACAATTAGTTGATAAGACTTTGGTGCATCTGAAATTCAGGACTCTGGACTAAACTGGCATATAAAAGAATGCTGCTACCTGTTCAATCAGCTGTCTTGTACCAAACGTGCCTGATTTCCTTGCATTAAATTTAAGCAACATGGAAAGTTGTGGAGATGAATACTAGATAACTACTGTAATTCAAATCCTCTGCACTGAAAATGAGTAAAACCCCAGTATATTAAAATGTGAAACAACTCAGGTTAAACCTTGGAAGAAATTTGCCATGAAACTGATTGGACACTATAATTAACATATAACATAATGTAACATAACATAATATAACATTGCATAACATAACATATACAATACAATAGAAATATAGATCCTTCATACTAATTACTGAGTAATCGACCTCTAATAAAAAATATATTTTATTAGAAATGCATTTATTAAAATATTTCTAGCTGTGGTCTCATTCAGGGCCTGATCAAGTTGCAGCTTTGACTTGTACATTTGTTAAAGCAGAGGAGGAGTAGCTTTATAAAAGATGTATATGGCATGAAAGCCTCAAAAGAAATATGGCATTTTTGTGTGGAAAATACCCTCTGACTTCTTTTTTCCCATTTCAACTTATTTCTGAATGTCAAAGGACAAACCCTGCAACGTGTGTATATAATAGGCAAACTGAGGAGCGCTCAGCAGGTGAACAGAAGCCTGAAGAAGGGAGCTCAAACTCAAGCCGAGAGCTCCATCTGCTGCTAGGCTGCAGCGAGGGAGCTCTGGGCCAGCTTCGCTGCTAGACCATTCCCTCTGTTTTAGAGGTTTTAAACACGTAAAGGCGTCTTTCTTAACTAGGAATAGGAAATGCTTCGTGGGGGAAAAAAAAAATAAAAATCCTTTCTTCCAGTTCCCTTATTCTAATTTTCTTCTTTCTCTCTGTCATGGGTTCAGCAGTAGCAGTCATTTTTCTCCTTCTTAGTAGTTGGTGGAGCACTGTGTTTTTGACTTGTGGCCTGAGAACAGCGCTGATAACACCAATGTTTTAGTTACTGCTTAGTACATTTTG
>JAOEHY010021495.1:0-23426 GCA_025447955.1 Psilopsiagon aurifrons
AAAAAAAAAAATCTTTTATTTTAAGTTGAACTGGACTGGATCTCATTAACAGAGGAACTATTTTACTTAAAAGAGCTTCCAGAATTAATCTACTGTTCAACCTAGGTTAATCAAATCAAACATGATTGGCCAGGGGAGGAATAACTCAATCTGTTTCTAAAGCTTTACATTTGACTTGAAATTGACATAAGGAGATTAAAATCCCCAGATACTTTTAAAGTAGCTGGAATGCATTTGTCCAGGTAAACCTATAAACCAGTGCTTCAAACCTCGGCCAGATGCTGTCAACCACAAGTGATTGACAAAAGGCAATTCAAAGTTTATGTGCACTGAGGGATCCACCCAGATTCTACAATAGCTTCATTGTAAGTAGCCCTTATCCTTTTCCTGGGATGATTAGCATGGAGGGCTACAAGAGCCACAGGCTTTTTAGACATTCTTGTTTCCTATTGCTATTAAAACAAAGTTTCAGCTGGATTCTGGACCAGAGTCAATGTGGGAGCCTGTGCTTTTTCTCTTTCACTGTCATTCTTTATCTAGTTGTGAGACTCTTAACAGCTAAAATCTTGTAATCATATCTCTCAATTAGTATTGGTTTGAATGCTACAGGCAGTGTTGATAACAAAAGGTCACACAGTGAAGGAGTGGACATGGTGATCTTCACACATGAAGTGCTCCCAGAGGAGAGGTTGAGAGGCTGGGCTGCAGATGAGAGATCTAGCCCAATGGGAGCAGGAGCTTAGGGAAAACCTCACACCTAGCTCATGAAATTACCCAAGCCTCATAATATGTTATTTGAACAGAAAGTAAGCATAACGATATCTGTATCTTTCATAGACTATGATTGTTTTTGCAGTATTAAAAAGACAACAGTCGTGACTGCAAGATCACAACTACAGACTTGTACAATGTATCTGGTTTCATACTACAGGGTTTTTCTAATATTTTGGTCTTTATTCTTCCTTCATAGCACTCCTTCATGTAACAATATAGCCAGCTGCAGATACATATCTAAGCAGCAAACACAAACCATACGCCAATCAGCTTTTGATTTAAATATCCCTAAATTAATTTGAATCACTGTAAGACTACACACACCTGTGCCTATGGATGCCTTTTTGCTGTGTTCTGGGCATATAACTTTTGAAGTGATTTCTCACTGATTCTGTGCAGCAGCAGCTGCAGAGATCTCAGTGAGTGTGTTCACCATAAGACATTTGGAGAAAGAAGGTGGTTTAGGATTCATTTTCGCATTAACACCACATAGCAAATACTATGCTAATGTAACACTCATGTTATTTTCAGCATGCTTAAAATAATTCCTGATCAGCAAATTAGTGAACATACTTGGAGTGCAGTACAAAATAATTGCAAGGAAAGAAAGAAGGTGGAAAAAACAGTTTTTGTATAAAGCACGTTCTTATTTTTTCCATTCAAAACCAGTGCCAGATTCTTTGATGTGTATTTCAGGGCAATTTAATATATATACACTGCTCAAGGGTTTGCAATCACACATGATCTCTGTAACATACTTTACAATAGATAATTTTATATTTATTACATCTCTTTCACATGGAAACATACATGCAAGTACACACAAACATGCCTGTTCACACATATAAGAAAATCCATAGTGACCTTTTCCTTTTGTTATAACACTTAGAGGTGGGGTGGCCTTCTACTATTCACATTTTTATGTGTTGTTAAAACAAATCTGTCCATGTCAAAAAAGTGTATGCTTGGAGGACTGATTACAGCCGTCTGAAATAAAAAGGCTGTAGGTGTATCCCACATTAAATGTTCAGCTTGAAGCTAGCTGTTAAGCATGTCACATTATCACATGCATAATAATATGATAAGCTGAAATGACAGAATGCCAGCTTCCCACCAAAAATTATAGAAAAACCCACTAATTTCTTCCAAGGACAGCAGCTATCAGTTTGCACAGCAGCTTTGGTACACTGGCAAAACGGCATACCAATGAAAATTATACAAGAACCTAGCTGGCTGGTGAACAGAGCTGCTTCTCTGGTGTTCTAAAATGCTACCAGAGCAAGCAAAGTGTCTGAAATATCATATCACAGTTAAGGAACACACCAAGTTTTAAACAGTGCAGCAAGTATAAATTGTAAGCAGGAATGGCAAAGTCTGTTTAAGAACGTTAAAGATGCTTTCACTGACATAAAATTTAATGCATACTTGAATGGTCTTGATAATTACTAAAAGAACAACCAGATATGTTTGGCACATTAGAAGATGACCAGTATTGGGAATCTTAGCATCCATTGCTTCCATGCAAGAGATTTTACACTCGTATTAAAGACCTCGCAAGGTTTATCAAGATTTAAAAAGATGCACTTTAATTGCGTTAATATTTTATTTAGGTTACAACTTCCCTCTGGTTACGTTTAACAGAGGTTCTATTTATAATCTTGCCAAATAGCAAAGAACAAATCAATAGAACATAAATTTACTTTTCAAAAAGATGTTACTTGGATAAAATTTACATTTGAAAGTCTAAATTTGCATTTCACTCTATCCCCCCAAATATCAGCTTATTAAAAATAAGTAGATTCCAGGAGATCTTTTGGAAGCAAAACTTTTCATTTTCTTTTATTTTCATAAAGTTTTAAATATTTTTTTCTGGTGCATATTTTGTATTACTTTCCTGCATTGCATCCTAATTTTAGTTATTGTAAGACTGCAAATGAGTAAGGTTCTTTTTCTCTCCTGAAGTAGCAGTGGTCATTGTTTCTAATCAAGAAATCCCAGAGAAGAAATGCATTCTTACTAAAAGCTGAAAACAGCCACATCTCATAAAAATGATTAGTCGCATATCAGGGTTCTTACAACATCCCTCCAGGGTTAACTGGAGTAAATGGACAAAAAAATCCGCATAAAACTGTTCTATTACGTAGTTGTAGTACTTAGTGAGGAATGTCAGGGGTGAATTTCAGAAATTATAAGCCCTATCAGGTTGCCTTTTGGATTTCGACCTGTTGCAACTAGAGGTAATACTTTCAGGAAGGATCTGCTGTCTGGAACAGTATGGAGAGCACTCTGGGGCTGTTGAAATCTGAGTAACAGAGGGTAACAAAATGTTTCCTGTACTCCTAAGAAATTTCTGATACACACTAGCTTCTTAGGTGGTATTCCATGTTGTTTATGTGCATCCATCTCTTGTGCAATTTTCAAATTAGATAGCCGTTGTTATAAAATAATTACTGTATAATGGTCTTGGCACTTTATAGGTCAAATAGAAATGAGAAAATATTCCTGTATTTCGCATATTAGTGCTTTAGTTTAATTGCAGCAAACTTAAAAAACCAAATTACAGTCTGTGTCTCACACACCGTAACCAAAATTCAACCAGAAGAACAAGCGGACAGCCCACACGCTACTTTACTGCTCTCAGAATAGTGTTCTTCCATATGCCAGACTGCTTTGCTCTCTGGTGCAGTCCCCTAGGTCACCAGGATCCCTTTTTCAATTCATACATCCCTGATTTAAAGCACTGAAAAACTGATGTCTCTGGTTTCTGGCAAACCACAAGGAAAAGAAAGTTCCAACCTCAAGCATTTCCTTGGAAAGCGCTATGCCAAAGATCCATCTCTGACAAGAGCAACACTGCAGCTTTCAGTATTTTTCCCTGGCAGAGAATTGTTGTCACATAGCAGAATTCTGTGCTATTCATAAAGTTATGTGCTACAGTGCTCATCCTTGTTGCATTTATATTACTGTTAGGTCACTCACAGATGTTGCCAAAGAGAGTGTACCTCAGCCTGGGGCATTGCACAACCAAGCCTAGAGGTAAACACAGTGCAAAGTGGCACACTGATGGCATGCTCTCTAGCACAATACCACTTTTTAAGTCGTGGCAATCCTCTACCACACTTTCTTTCGACACTGCTGTATTCTACTTTTCCTCCTTGTTGGTTTAAAGGGCAGCCACAAACATCAGCAGCCACATGAAGCTTTCTCTGACGAGTACCTTCTTGGACATTTCATGCCCTCGGACAAGAGATGCTTTTCTTTTCTAAGAGTTGCTTTTTCTTCTCTAAGCTCTAAGGGGAAGAATTGTGAACACATTGGTAGTCTCCAGCCATGCTCAACAAGGTGTGTCAGGGCACAGAATACACACAACAGCAAAGCCACCTAGCACAAGGCCAGGAGCTTCCAAGCATTCCCCTCCTCCTGGTTGCACAGGAAAGGCATACTCCAGAGACTGCCAAGGGGAAAACAGTTTGACTGTTTGGTAAACTGGTCTCAGACCTGCTGCCAGAGGAACTGTAATGATTAAAAAGGGCATTTATCCTCACTGTCTCATACTTCATTTTGTGGCTTCCCAGATGGGTTGCTACATTCTGTACTAATTTTTGACTTCTAGTAGCTCTCTAGATACAGCCTCATGCACATCTCTTGAAGTAGCCTTATTTTTAATGTAAACAGAGCAAGAAGAACTGCAGTGAAGTTCACATGTAACAGAAATGCCTGCACCTATTCTAAATGCAAGTGAAAAAAATATCTTGACGGGGGATGCTATCCAAGCCAACAATAGCTGCCCATGCTCAAGAGAGGTTTGCAAATCAGCAGCATTTCCTCTCATTTCAGCCTCGCTGTATCTTAAAATATAAATTATTCTTCGTCTTGATGCATCAGGTTCAATCTGAGATTTCTGCCTGGATTATTCTGTTGTCATCTTAAACTTCTGGAGGTGTTTTGTAACCATGCTGACCTGCAAGGCTAAAGATAGGGAAGATCTAACCACTAATGTCTTTCTGCCTTTGTAAATCAGATGGGACATAAGTTTTGCCATTATGCAGAACTGAGTTCAATACTGAAAAACTAAACTGTCACAGAGAAAAGCCAAAACTGTGAGAGGAGAGGAAAAACCCTACAAATTCAGGGCTATAAACTGTGATAGTCTCTGTTCTCAAGCAAAGTGATAAAGGGGCAACTTCTTTTCCCTTTCTCAGTACATAAGAACATTACTTCCATTGAAGTACTCAGCACAGCAGTCCAGATGATGGAGACCAGGCGATTCCTGCCTTCACTGACTCCAATATAAATGTGGATTTGTGTCCTGTAATGAACTGTTGCGAGTTTCTGCTTGGAAAACTAAGAATAGAGCTTGAACCACTGCTGTTAGAGGCATCAAAAAACCAAAAGGAACATTATTAAAATGTCAGAGTTCATTTCTGGCCTTAATAGCTATGTAAAACACCCCTGCTCCTTCACAAAAAGGAGCTGGAAGGTAACTGTCATTTCTGAAGACATGTGTCACTCATATCCAGCCTCTTCTGATATTTGACAGTATGGACCTGCCTGAAGCACAGCAAGAATAAAGGATGACACAGCTCTCTGAGCAAAATTTCATTAACAATTTTCCTCCTACCCAAATAAGAGATCACCCCTGACCCTAAAATGTAGAGTCTGATACAGAAGGGGTACTTGTGAGGGCTTCAGTTAATGCAATCCAGTCTTTGACAAAGTCAGGTCTGTCTTGGAGGAATGCTTGAATTGATAACAATCTTTGATAGAATGCTGCATAATCTGTAAGAGAGAAATAGGCTGCTTCAGCAGAGGAGGTCATGTTTTTCATTGTCTAGTCTGATCTGAGTTTATTGCACCAAGCAAAACTAAAAACACGAATTCTCAGTGAAAACCACTGCACGCCTATGAGCTATGTTTGTGTGTTCATATTCATGCTGTAATTAGTAATTTAATCATAATTTGCATGTTAGATGCTATATTTCATTTTAGTAAAACAGGAAATTCCATTAACAGTTTAATTACTAGCTTGCCCAGGATCAGAGTTACACTGATACTTTTCATTTTACTGTAATATGACCTCTTCAAATGCTTCAATTAGTACCTGGATTAACACATGATATCGATTTTGCTCTACGACAAGCAATATTGCTGGGGTTGAGCAGCTTCTAGATTCACCAAATATTTTCCATTTTAAGAACAACTATATGGGACTGTATGTAGCCTCCAACATTGTGTGTTATCATAAAACATATGATAATTGAGGCTTTACATTCTTGTTAAAGACATAACATGAAGTTTCAATAAGGTGAAATCATGCCACTTGCCCAAACCCATAAACATTATCTTGAAAGAAACCTCCCAACCTCTTCAGAAGACAGAGTCCTGCCACAATATCTCTAGGGTTTCCTCTCTGGTCTGTCAAAAAAAAGATTAACTTTCTGTGTGGCTCTAACCTATCCTATAGAAACGCTGAAGGCTGAAAGGAGTGATATAGACTATTTAAGGAGACAAAAAGAATAAGGCTTAATATTACCTTAATATTTGGTTTAAATTTAAAATACAGTCTAAAGACAGTTGTGGTGTGGGAGTATGGTCCTTTTAAGTAAGCAGTGTCTTATGTTGTTCTCATTCGTAATGTTCCTAGCAAATGAGAGGACAGAGCTGTGACTGATAAATAATCTTTACCTGAGAAAACATACAAATGAAACAGAATATTAAGAGGAAAGAACCTAAGAATCAAGAGACCATGAGACAATTCCCAAACAATTCAATATATTCTTTGTTGACAGACCTTTTTAAAAAATCTATCATCCTCTTACTAAGCAATACTTAAGTTAGCAAGACCTACTCTAGGAGCAAGCAATTGAAAGACCTGCCACAAGGTATAACTTTTCTTATTATTATTTCTGAATATCAGAAAAATAGGAATATTAATATAATTTAAAATTTCCATCTTTCCAGTGAAGAGTATATTAATGTAGACAGCTGAATCACATTCTTAAAGCATGATATAAGGCTCTATGGGGGAGACCTGTTCAATGTGGGCGACCTGTCTCCCAAATTCAGTTCTGATACTTCATCTTTTAATTTATTCTGAACGCCTTTGCAACTCACACCCTCTGATCTCTTGTATAAATTGTATTTATACTGTTTATTCCTCTGGTAGCTTCATACTAGTACTTACTATAAGGTACCCAGAAATGAGACAACAGCATATCGTCACATTTTATCACCTCAACACACCACAAAGACTTGCACTTTGGATTAAAACTTAGCTTTATGATTGCAAAAGACAACAGCTGAGGGGCTTACATCTCTCTTACCCGCAGTAAATAAGGCTTAGGAAAGCTTTGAACTCTCCAGAGACACAAAGAATGTAAAGGAACACTTCACATTATGAGAAACAGAGCTCTGAAAAGTTTAAAAATTGATATCCATATAGCTACACCAGAACTCTTTTTTTTCCCTTAAATTATATTTTATGGGGTATATAGAATCCTTCAGTTTCCCTCCATCTTTAATTAAAATGGTTACACTATTTAAAAAGGTCAAATATTTTCAGTCAGGCTTTGGTATTCAAATCTAGAAAGGGAACATTTATAGTTTCTTTAACTTAGCCTAAAAAATTTAATCTGCATCCCTGCATATAGGTAAAATTCTCAATTATTTCCAGGGTAGCTGCAGTTTTGCTCTTCTGCCTGATGGTCACTTACTGTTTACTTCTGACCCTAAGGCTTATGATCAACTTTTCAGAGTCTGTCTACAGCCTCCAGTGTAGATTTACTTCTCCATTGCATCCCGTAACTTTGATACCCATCACATTTAGTGAGGTTGTTAAACTATAGAAGTGGCCCTTAATTGCATAAGCCAGCAAACTGGAGATCTTTGGAAGAATGACTGAGAGAATGTACCAACTGACAAAGAATTTGGATCCAGAATACTCCTATGGGATTCCATGCCTCCCATATTGCCCTCTGTGTTTTCTTTCTCATTTATTGTGCTTTTTTTAAGCTTATTGTTTACTTGGGAAAAAAAAAAAAAAACCAACAACTTAGAACCATGAAATACAAGTAATCACAAATGTTTGCCAATAACCAAAGGGTAGTAAATATGGTATTAGCCACAGAACATCAGCTAAGAAATGCCTGGACAGTGGCCAGTCTGGCTGGAAATATGCATTCCTTTTTTTCCTGCTGTCATTTATGTCAGTCCTGAATGGATTCTATTTCACTATGCAGGGGATTACACCTAGAGCTTATGGATATGAATATGGGTTGCATGCTTTGCTCTCTGATCGTGCTCCAGTGGTATTAACACTTGGGGTCAATCTGGATTATCCCATGTTTAAAAGATGGCAATTAAACATCTCAGTTCTTAATTTCTGAGAATTTCTTCTTGCTTATATGAAGACCTAAAGCATTGCCTTCAAAGACTTACTTTGCCAATTTACTGCTGGTGGTCTGGGTAGTGGTAAGGGAAAAAAGAAGTAAGACTATTTCATGAGCAACGTCTCTCGGATGGGGCAAATGTTCCGAACAAGTTGCAAGGCACTTAAGGGCTGAATGGGTGACTTCATTCTTCAGGGATATTTTTTTCCTTCAGTAGTCAAAATTATTGAAGATGCATCATAAAAGCAAAATCTAGAGTTCAAATTTTGTCAGTTGTGTGTTCAGGAAAGAGTCTGGTTTGCCATCACAGGAGGTAAAGGTGGCTTCATATGAGACTGTCTGGGATTCCACCAAGTGAAAAGGAACTTCTTCCAACCTGGAAGAAAGCCACAGAGAAAAGCAGAAGGCTATCTTTAGCATGCCAAGTGCATTAGATGAAAAGATGAGATCATCCCATAGATGAAGGAGACTTTCCTCTAAAATATGTGTCTCTGATGTCATGAAGTAGCTTGTATGAAAACTTGAGTGATATGTAGTAGCTCAGATATTTTAGCTCACTGTATATTTTTATCCTCAGTATGTTCACTAGGAAGACAGTGTCAGAACTACACAAACTGAAGACCCTTTGAGTACGAAAAAACATTTCTACAGTTTTAGTAATTCCTATGAGAAAGACTATTTAAAATATTGCAAAATCTCCTTTTTGAAGGCACTGTTTAAAAACTCAAACAGGTGTAATCAGAGCCGAATAGGCAGCTTCAAGGACCCTGACAAAGTAAGAAAAGGGCAGATGAAATCAAGATGTCTGCTTAGACTCACTGTGTGTGATCTTTTCCAATCTTGACCATAGATTTCTGTCCTCTTTTTTGAAGATAGGAATTTTTACCTATGGAAAGGACATTGTGATATAACTGTGTAGAATGGGATACACATATTCTCTATATTAAGGAAAGCGTAAATCAATAATTTTTATATTTAAGATTGCATTATTTTCTTTTGTGGAAAAAAGTATGATTGTATGACCAGATAGCAGCTACATGTCAGTAACAGTGTTCATTTCAGGTTTACAAAATTTATTTCCCATATTCTCCGATAGTACGCACAGAATTTGAACTACAAAGGTTATTTTAAGCCCACATAATCATAGGATTCCAAAAGGCCAGACTGCCTACAAGTACCCTTTACCATGAAGGTGTTAATCAGTGCATACACTGTCTCTGCACGTAAGAAGACCTGCAATTAAGATTAGAACTTTCATGCATGGTCCCCAGCTTGCTGCTATTCAAATCTGCTATCTGCATACATTGTGGATAGAAAAGGACTTTTGAAAGTAAATAATTGAAAAAATTAGAGGGATTTTTGAAAACTGCACTTTTCCTTTAAGACCAGTCCAGGAGCCCTGTACTTCTGTCAAAGTATAAACTACTCCCCATATGATAATGTCCATTCTCTCAACTGTAATTTATTCATTATGCAGAGTGCCAAATACCAAATGAATTTAAAGTATAGCAGCAGAACAATGAAACAGGCTTAGGAAGCTAATAAGTGTCCGATCAATGAGAACCTAATGAACTACAATACTTATAATAATATTTATATAATATAATATTTCTTATATAATATATATAAGCTTAGAATGCTTTGTAAGGCATTCAAATTTTAAAAGGAAAGAAAATCAACGATACACTATCAATTTACTCATTTCAAGTCAAATCAAATGAAATAGGCATAATCCTCAAAATTGCAGCCATAATTGATATTAGGGAAGGGAGGATGAGTGGAAGGTAGAATCAAGCCAAAACTCCTTTAAGAACGTAATTATGTAATATCCACCTGTCCCAGCGCAGGCCCTTTGCACTAAACTATTTTGGTGAGATTGTAAAAGGGTAGTATTTTTCAGTACACAACCTTTTTCCCTCCATCCCAAGAACCCTATTTTACTGTAAGTTCATTCCCACCTTTGCCAAAAAACTTATGGATCTGATTCTGTAGAAATAATAATAATTGATAAATCATGTACAAGGTAATCTCAGGAAGGTGCTCTGCCTTTCCTGAGCAGCCAATACACAGAACATCTTCTGGATATAGCTGGTTTCAATGAAATGCTGGCAAAGCAGTTAACTTCTTCCCCAGAATGAAGAACTAAGAGCAGAGATAAAGGTATCCTATCTGACAGCACTCCCCTGGCTTTCCTGTCTGCTGGGCTCACAGTCCAGAATCTCTGTCCTTCAGTTGTCTTCCACTGAGATACCCATCTTCAGATGAGAAATTTCAATTAATGTGGCTGTAAATTTTTTTTTTTCTGCATTTTTTTTTTTGTTTGGGTTTTTTTGTTTGTTTGTTTTGGTTTGTTTTTTTTTTTTTTTAGAAGCTTGCCGGTTGTTGTGGGTTTTGTGGTGGTTGTTGTGTTGTGGATTTTTTTTTAATTTAAGTCAATTTAATCCATTTTATATTGGCTTCGATTGCCTTCCCTGACAGAAAAAGTGCCAAGAAGATGGCTCATTCTTGTCTCAGCCAGCTACACATATTAGCAATTCTCATAGCAGTTGCCAAGTATAGCTGTATGTCCTCCTCTTCGAGAGTGGCTGTAGTTTTCTTTTTCCACAGCAGTTGACATTAAGTGTCTTCTGTGTTTCCTGCTGCTCCTGTTTGCATGTGATAGCAGTTAGTGTTGGCTTCACTACCTCTCCATTTCCTCTTCTGTACATGCCTCTTTCCTCTTGCAACTTTATCTGTTAAAAAGAATAAAATAAATCTATATTTTCTTATATAATTCTATGCTTAACTGGATAAAAGGCATTTTGGACTCTAGATTTCCCCTCCAAGCTCTGCCACTGACATTGTGGCCTTTTTCACCAGTCATGCGTTGGGTTACACTGCAGAAGCATTGCCTATGGCACAGTGCTGTTTATAAAAGTACAAACTTGAATTATGTGTGCCCTCAAACACATAGCTATAAACGGTTTTGATGCTGTCACTCCCCAGATGGGCAAACAAACACTATTCTTAACAGTTCTGCATTTCTTAGAGCTTTCTTATCCTGCAGTAGTACAAAACCAATGGTAAAGAGACCATATGAATCTGTTAGAGTTCCAATCTGTCTGTGTAATTTCCTTCAAGACCACAGTGCATAGGCTCTAGAGTAGCTGACTTCTGGGAACTAGAAGCAACCCTATATAAAAAGAACATGGGCAAGTTAGAACAAGTCCAGAGGAGGGCCAAGAAGATGATCAGAGGGCTGGAGCACCTTTCCTATAAAGACAGGATGAGAGAGTTGGGCTTGGTCATCCTTCTCAGCCTGGAGAAAAGAAGGCTTGGGGAGACCTTAGAGCAGCTTCCAGTACCAAAAAGGGGCCTAGAAGAAATCCAGAGAGGGACTTGTTACAAGGGCATGTAGTGACAGGACAAAGGGGAATGGCTTTAAACTGACATATTTAGATTAGACATTTAGGAAAAATTCTTCACTATGAGAGTGGTGATACACTGGAACAGGTTGCCCAAAGAAGTTGGAGATGCTTTATAGCTGGAAGTGTTCAAGGCAAGGTTGGACAGGGCTTTGAGCAACCTGGTCCAACAGAAGGTGTCCCTGCCCATGACAGGAGGATCTGGACAAAATGATCTTAAAGGTCCCTTCCAATCCAACCTGTTCCATGATTCTATGATGTTTCTATGGTGTAAGACAAATTTCACTTTTCCATCAGTGAAAGAAGACAAAAAAATGGGTATTTTGTGCCTTCGACTAGATAGCTGTTCAAATAGATGGGCACTAAGATGGGCCCTGGAACTTTCCAGAATTTTAGGAACACTGGACACTCGAGGGATATTCAAATTATGCAAAAGAAAGGCTAAGGACCTCACATCACTGAGGTTTCCAGTCCAAAGGAAACTCCTGAAAAATCTAATCAAGTCTTTCCCAGTCTTTAAGACAAACAGATGCAACTGCATAAAATTCTGCTTTGGAGTCTAACTGTAAATAATAACTGATTATTCTTCATTTTATTTATTTATTTACAATTCTGTGTTATTTGTTGGCTCACAGATCTTTCTTTTTCTTTCTCACACCACACATTTTGGCATGACAGCCTCCATGCAATTGCTTCCAAGATTGCATTAACAAAACTCACTCAGTAATTCAGGTGTGGTAAAACAAAAATGAAAATGAAACCAACAAAAAGCAGGAGAAAAAAACATGACAGAACTGCTTTGTTTCTGAAATTATCACCATGCAGTCCAGACATGGTTAAGCAGCGAATACCTGGATCATATAGAAAAGCTCTTAGAACAATTGCTGCAGCATCCCATGTTCAGAACATGAGATGTCAGTGGGAATTAATGTCCATCAGATCTTCATTGCCTGGTGTTTCACTACAGGGCTGACCCAGAAGGTGTGCTCACAGTATCAAGGGGCAAGGAAAAGCACAGGGGAATGTAACACATACAGTTAAAGAGAGTATTATCTAACTAAGTTGTTGGTTCTAAACACTCTTCAGGAAATGTACTGGAATCTCAGTCCCTTTTTAATAAATGGAGGTTTTGCCTATAAGAGTAAAAGCAAAATAAATACTTTTAACTGTTTGAGTTGGCTTTTTCATTTTTGTTTGTTTGGTTAGTTGGTTGGTTGGTTGGCTTTGGGTTTTAATTATTACTGTTTTGAAGCCAGACAGAGCGCATAGGGTTAAAGATGTAAAATCTCTGCATGGTGCAATAAAGCTGATACTGAAATAGTGTCCCCCTACTGTAGGAGGAATCTGCAATCAGGACTTCCAAGCACATGCAAAAAATAACTCTTGGATAACTCTACTTATCTTCCAATAGACTTGGCAAGAAAGAAAACCATATGTGAAGCCAGCCATATATCAGTTATGTGGTCTTAGATATTTGCAATAAAACAAAGGACTTTGCTGTCAGCCCTTTTGATTTCATGAAGCCTTTACAGCTCACAGCACTGTCCCTTTATCAAAAGCCACAAAGTTATGCTTAGACATGTGCATTTCTTAGAGAAGATATTCTCTGAAATAGCTATTTATGATTAAATCCATCAGGGAAAGGGGAAGACATGAAAGGACCTAATGCAGTCAGTTTAAGCCATGCTGAATGTATCTAGATATAAGAAGTGCATGTAAAAACAATTAAAAAGAAAAGAAGTAATACTGGGAGGCTGGGGGAGGGTGGAAGGATTAAAATACATGTACACATGATAATAAGATCAAGAAGAAAATCTTTGTGACAGTGATGTGGATGCATTGGTAAATTAAGTGGAACCAAGACTTCATCCACAAATTCCTCCTGGTTACTTATTTTTTGCATGGCAGTTTCATAAAGGGACCACGTATGGAGTGGATTCAAAGAAATAATTTTACAACAGCGCTTTTCCCAGCTAATTCTGGGTAGACAGCCTACACGTAAGCAACCAAAAGGAAAGCAAGGGAATAGGTCAGGATGAGCCATGAAGTGAGGTCAAGAGCTAATGAATAGCTGACACCCCAAACTTGCAAAATCAGGTGGATCTGAATGGCCCTACGCACATGATTACTCACATATGTGAAGGTCAGTGCGTGCTCAAGCTCAGGATAAGAACTAGTAGTTTTATTTGATGCAGTGGCAAAAGGAGTCAGAGCAGGGATTTAAAAAGTGAAACAGTGTGATAACAGCTGTATTTTTCTGAACTGGCTTTACAGAAAAGGCTTAAGACAATGGCATTGTTACAAAACTGATAGGTTTTATTATAGAACAGCAGTAATGGCTTTGGCAAAGAGTTTCTGTGAACTTCAAGACCATAATGACAAATGCTGACTGTTTAATCAATATTACTGTTACATTATAAACAACAGTAAAACCCCAATGGAAAGATTAACATTTCTGCTCACTTTGAAATACCTTTTAATAGTGTTCTTTTAGGGCAGATCCTGAGTTTTTAAAGTGTTTGAGCTTTCTAGCTCCTATTCAGTGAGGTTCAGCTAATGTTAAGTATGTGATCTGTTTCACTGTTATTGCTGGCTTACAATCTTGTATGCGCTTAAGGACCTTGCCAGGCTGCCTTTATTTTTCTTTAGAAAAATTAAGAAGAATCAAACCTAAATTTGACTCCCCTCCCACCTTTTTTTTAAATCCATGTGTACAAAATCTTTGCAAATAATTTTTTCACTCATTTTATAAATTCAGATACCAGTGAAATATTTGCTCTAGAATTAGTATCTCTTACTAATGTCCTGCTCAATGTCATGCTGTTTCTGTGTACTCAGTACATGAAGCCTAAGGGTTCTTATTGAGGAGTATTTCTATAGCTAAGTTTATAATTTATAACTCTACACAGGGCAACGAACTCTATTATACAGATATTTGAAGCTATCACAAGGAGAGGAATACTTTAAAAAAATCATTCACTCAGAAGTTGCATTTGCAGCTCTTTTCAGTTACTTTCATTATATCACCACAGGGGAACAGTTTCAAGGAATTATTATACTAACCATTATATTAAAAATGAGCCCTAGAAGTCCACCCCCACCCCAATAAATATCATTTAACATTCTTTGTTGTGGAAATATGTAACAGACAAGTCAAGAAAGTTTTTCTTTTTTTCATTCTCACAAAGTTATGAAAATATTAGTAAATGCTCAGCTCTCCAATGCTCAAAATATTATGGGTGAGATCCAAGCAGAGTGGAGAGGTCAGTGCTCCATCATCACAGTGTTATATCATTATGGGCTTCAGGGCATAATAGCCTATGAGGAAGCTTGGTTAAAAGATGGGAAGGAAACCTGAAAAAGGTTAATTATGGCAAGCACAGCACTTGACAGTTCCTTTTCAATTTGATTCAGTTCAGCTGTGAATACTGTTGTGTCCTCAGCACAAAGATCCTGTGCACTGCCACGCTACTTTCTGTCACCCCAAGGCTCTGGCGTGGTTCGCCCACAAGAATGTATCCCAGACCCAAAAGCCATGTGTTTTTCAAAGGGTGCACCTGCTTTGCTGTGGATCTGGTGCTTAGAGCTTGCTGTCTGAAACCTTAACACCCAGAAACTTGTTTTGACAGTTTGGGTTATGTTCGTTAGGGAGTCCAAGGGCTGAATATTTCTTGGGGATGTGGAGAAGAGAGGGGAAGAAGCACAGGCAAAACAAGAACTTCAGCCTGTGACTAATTGGCTGAAAGGATGTGAGCAATTTGGCTCCACTTAATTGAATGTGGGCTCAAATTAAAAAGAAAGAGTAATTGCCTTCAAAACTTTGCATTGCAGATTGCTAGCCTCTTCTATACATTAAATGAAAGCCTTCTAGTACATGTGTCAGTAGTGTTGCTTACAGGAACCCAAATATCCTGTTATATGCATCTGCATTCAGAGGACTTCATTCTAGAAGGGATTAGCCTGCATTGTATTGATGGTGTTATTTACATGAGGAATTTTCATGAAAAAGGTGTCTTGACTTTGGCTGGAAATTTCAAATCATCACCATACCTTCTATTTGCTGGCTTCTTTCCAAATATTCCCTGATCAGAAGACCTAAAAATAGTACTTTTTTTTCTCAATGTAAAAGTGAAGAGGTTTTGCATTTGGAGCTAAAGCTGTATACATTTACACAAATCTTCCACTGATTTTACAAAGAGCTTTAATTGGACAAAAAGATACCTGAGTTAAACATGAATAACAAAGGACCAGGAAGTCAAGGAATTCACCCAAGAATATACAGATTTCGGTTATAATGCCTTTCAAAATCAAAATCATGAATGTTTTATCTACACACTGACATTGTCATTTATTCTTTATACCAAAGCAACATCCACAACTTCTAGCCCTGTTGTGGTGTGCACAAAAACACAGAACAAAAAAATGTCCTATCTCTAAAAATACTTTGCTGCAAGAGCAACAAAGACCCTTTGTTTGCTATTTAAGCAAGATTGGTGGACATTATCTCTAAGCAGAAGCTCTGAGAATTAGCCTTTTCCATCCTCTTCCAAACATGCATATACACATTTTTTCACAAGTCTGCTACAGTAAAATGAATCCTCAAGAAAAGAATTGAAGAAAGCAAGAGAAAAATATCATTGTATATTAATAACAAATGGAGTGCACAATGCATTCTACATACAAAGGTTACCCATGTATGAAGCTGGAAGCCAAGGGCTTTTTTAAACTTAAAGATCCCTTAAATAAACATATTGGTTTAAATAAGAAGCAAATATTCTTAGCTCAGCAGGTAGTTGGTATCTAAATCACATTCAGACTTCACATAAATACACATGTCAAAGCATTTATCTAGTAATAAAAAAACAACTCTTAAGAAATACAGTTCAGATAGGGAAGTGTCAGTTATTTTGCACATTTCCTATTTCCAGCTCATTAGTTTCAGCTTTTGACAGGGGTGGAGCTGAAAGAAATCCTGTGGAGGTTTTTCTCTCCTCCCAATTTCACATGAATAAACAGAGGGAGGGAGTCCCCTGCCTGTCTGCCAGGCTCTTATCTATCATATTTAGATGCTAGATGCTGTCAGATTTTAGATAGCGATGCCTGTAGGTATTGCCAGTTACTGGGAAATTAAACCTGGAATAGAAAATATTCTTTTCTTTTCCCAAACTGTCTTTGCTTTAGGAGTAGGTTTGGACATCTTTCGAAAAATGCTGATGTCCAGACAAAGGTGACAGGATTGTATTTCTGCCATTCATTACTTGCACCTGATTTATTTTTTTTTTCCTTACTCTGTCTATGGTCTCTTAGCAGCATCCCATCTGCACCTTTTCGTTTGCCTACTTTCTTAAATTCCTCTCAAATCCAGATCCTCCCACTCCAGAAGTGGTGGTTTAGACTTAAATCAGCAGATTTTTGTTTAAACTGTCCTCATGCAAGAAACCTCCTTCAGTATCAGAACTGCTTAGAATTTTTTTGTTTGTTTGTTTGTTTTTCAAGTGTAGAGCCTATAAAAA
The DNA here is from genome assembly GCA_025447955.1 of Psilopsiagon aurifrons. Classification (NCBI taxonomy): domain Eukaryota; kingdom Metazoa; phylum Chordata; class Aves; order Psittaciformes; family Psittacidae; genus Psilopsiagon; species Psilopsiagon aurifrons. The sequence goes on from JAOEHY010021495.1 coordinate 17,080, forward strand.
CCAGCCAATTTTCTTTGATTTCCACAGAAAAAACTATTTTGGAAAATGCAAACTTTCATCTTAGAGAAAGAATCAGTGAACATAAAAGGGATTTCTATCTAATTCTTATTCTTAGGAAATATCCCTTATGAAAATTTCCCTTCCTTAAGGAAGAAAAGTATTGGTGATGTAAATTTCTCTTTATTTGAGAGCAAAGCATAGGCAGCCACTCACCAGCCAAACAAGATTGTCTTTAGGGGTAAAAAAAAAGAAAAAAGGCAAACAGGTACCCCGCATATAAAATGAAGACAATCTACTAGAGAAAGTTAGACACAAAAATTATTCAGTGCTTTCCTTCTTTTGAGTTTTCAACTGCGCCATTCAGATTGTGAAGTCAGAGCTAATAAGAGAGTACGTGAACTAAACATAAATCACATTTCATTTAGAGCCCATCAGATGGCAAGACAACACACCTCATAGGTGTTGTGGATAATGAGTTTAGTGGGGAAGATGCTGACCTAACAGGAGCAGAAATATAATCCTGCCGTTGTTGATAATTTTTCACAAATTCCCAGTTGGTTATTTGATACTCAACGCCAAAAAGTTATTGCTTTTCCCCTTTTTTTTTTTTATTCTCTGCTAGCCAATAAAGTGAAAACATATTATCAGTGTTGTTTGAAAATATATTTATGTTTGTTTTCCCTATAAAAAGAGATAATAATGTTACGTTCCAATAATATTAAGTTGCAATGTTATTTGCAAGATTGCAGGGCTTTTAATTTTCTGATTATTTCCACAGTGGGAGTTTCAGCTCAATTTCTACCAAGACACTTCTATCTGTTTCAGTTATTTTTTTATTACTGCTAGAAGCAACAATAATTGCCTTTAGTGTATGAAAACATGACTGAGGAGACAATTGTTGTCCCTGAAGACTAAAATCATCAGCATACTTTTTTTATGTAAAATTTTTGTAAATTAATTGAAAGGTCCTATAAATATTATATTTACTAAAATTGTGTTGTCTCCTGTCTTCAAAGAAACAATCTTTTTTTTTTTCTTTTTTCAAACTATGCTTCATACACAGTACTTTTCCTGAAGCAGAAAACAAAAACATGGAACAAAATATTATCCTTCTACTTTTGTAATTTTACATTCTACTACTTTTCTTTCCCGACTCTGGGCTTTATTTTTAATATAATTGTGGAAGGATACAGAAAAAAGAAAAAATCAGTAACAATCTCAATAATATAGCCCCATTTTCAGTTTTTCACTACACAACTAATGAAATAATTAAATATCCATCCCAAATGGTAAAGCAGTGTTTCTACAGCTGATTTGGTCAAAAATCAGGGAAAAAAAAATATATATATACTACATCTTGTGGAATATTTTTTCCACAATTTCTATTTAGAAATTAGAAAATTGAATATTTTAGATATCTTATAATGAAAACATTTCAAATTGAAGTGCTCCAATTCATAGCTAAATCTTGAAAAAAAAAAAAAAAAATCAATGCTTCTAAAGGAATTATCCTCCACAGCCTTCCATAGCGGAACCTGACAGGCTGTCCGGGACCTGGAACTACAGTTGTAGAAAGTCTCTGAAATAACCTGGGTAGATGCCAAGTTTAATAAGCCCAATTAAAATGACACTACTTTGTTTCCATTTTTCCTGGTAGAAAAATAAATCAGTCAGATTTTTACTAAGGAAAAACAAAACAAAACAAACATCCAACCAAATAAACAAACAAACAAACCCAAATGACTGTATTTTTCTTTTAAAAGACCCCTAATCTTTAACCACACTCTAACATCCTTTCAGCTGTGTTAGATCTCAGTCCAGTGTTTTCTGTGTAACCCAGATATACAGAAATCCAAATTATTTATGGATGCATAGCAAAGTGCTCAGCGTATGTCTTTTTCCTATCATTGCATTTTACTGCAGGAGCTACAAAATATTTTGGATAAATAAGCACACTGACTTTTCTGAAGGGGATGGGCAATGTTACAGCTAACATCGAGAGCAGTGATTAGTTGCAATAGATATACCAGCAGATTTACTTCAGTCAGAATGATAGTACTTTAAAACAGTCAACACATTGCACTTATATCAACACTATAGTATACTGTTAGCAAATTTGCTCCTAGAAAAACAGTAGAAAAACTAGGAAAAAACTTAATTCAGAAATCATGCTTTCGTAAGAAAATCTATTCTCCACAGAGGATCAGGGACCAGATTACACAAATATATCTAAGGACATAACTTTGATATGTCCTTGACAACTTCAGAAGGGTTAGCCTGTGGTTATTTACTTATTTGTTATTTATGAAACCACAGTATCAGAAGGTCCATTTTTCAGCTAGTAGTAGCAAAACATTTTCTTATGTACCAGTGGAATCTGGTGTAGTAGAAAGGTTCCAGCTCACCTGCCAGCACCAGTGGGAAGATGAGTGCCCTCTGGGGCACGGGAATTTATCTCCAGCTAAACCAAATGAGTAACAGTGCTCTTCACTGCCATAATGCAATTGTGATCAAGCTCTCAATGAAATTTAAAAAGTCTGTGGGATTAACCAGTAATATGCTCATTAGCTGATAACTATTGAATCATCTTTTGATTCAGAAAAGGATCATTGTATCAGACTTGGAAAATACACTTCTGGCTTGAAACCACTACTACTGAACAAAGCACTGTGTTGACAAATGTATGTGTTGATAAATGTTGTGTGGTATTTTAGCCCAAGAAGAACTTTATATTTATATGTATGAAAATAACTAGGAAAAGGATTTTAATTGAATTGTGATTGTGCATCTTCTGACTGCATTCATATTTCAACACTTCAATATGTTTCACCACCTAGGAATGTGAAAGGGTTAAACAACAGCACATTTCCTGTGCTAGATAACTTAATGAAAAACATTCATGGCACTTTTTAAGAACAGACTTACACTGTTGGATGGTAATCTTTGGTGTTTGGTTGTTTGGTTTTTTTTTTTTTTTTTCGGAGAAAATGTAGGCAAGACAGGCTTTGCTATAATTCTTCCTAATTGCTCTAATGCATTTCATTTTATTTTAGCGTTTCCAGTTTATAAACACAGTTAACATCAGTTTGTTTCCAGTTTTAATGGCGATAAACTCCCTCTTTTCTCTTTGAAAAACTTCACAATATGGTTGGAAATGTCAGCAATAATTAGACAAAGTGCTTGTGAAAACACAAAATAGAAACAATGCATCTTTTTATAATGGAATCAGTTTGTCTGATTATCTCAAACAATGTACATTTTCAACTGCCCAGGAGGGTCATTAGAGCTTATGAAAATCAAACTCTGTTTTTTCTGCTTCATACATCATGGACAACAATATTGCCTCCAGGATCATTATATATTGTCTGGCTTTATAAATATATGTTAGACTTTCTTAAGCTACAGTGAACCTGGAGCACAAAATGCATTCCAACCAAAAACAACAAGGCAAAAAAAAAAAAAAAAAGAAAAAATCATGTTATTAACTAAATAACTGTTACATAGAAATTACAGAAGGAAAGATAACCTCTCTGAATAGAGTGCTCAAGGGACCTTGGTTCAATTCTGTCTTCAATCACAGATTTCCAGTGTAACCTCAGGAAAATAATTTCTACCCTATGCACAATGGGGGCTATTTGTCCCTTAAAAGAGATGATTGCGACAACACTCCCTTCTGAGTTCCTTTCTAGGTGTTAAGTCTAATTCAAAAGTTTCTCTTATTCTTTTGAGATACACTCAGAGAATAGACAAAAGTATCACTTCCACTTTTTTTTTCCATTTGTAGAAATGGGGCTAATATTCCCCTGCCCTCGCTAGAGAGCTTATGGATGCAATCCATTAGTGTGCGAGAGGCATTCAGATACCATGATGACAAGGACCATTTAGTGAGTAAATAACTGGATGGAGTAGGAGGAATCCAGCTACAGTTACCAATTTGCATCAAAAATAGTTTAGTGCAGAAAGACAAACAGGGGAAGTCTGATAAGTTTATCATACAATCAATTATTATCCTGCACTCTAGGAAGCTGGAAAGCTATTTCAGAAATGACATTTCCACCTATTTAGTTTGTTTCCCTATAAGTGCAGCAATATGTTTCATTGCAATACTTTTGCTTTGCCCTGTGGTTTAAGTACCTTGCTCTTTCTTGGTGATCATGGGTTTTCAGTTTTCACTTGTGTCTTTCAGACACAGTCACCCAGCAGGATGGAGTTCTAAGAATGCAGCTGCTTCCTTTTGAGCAGACTCCTGATATATCACCTGCCAAAGTGCCCAAAGAAAAACTGAAACTTACAGCAAAATGTAACAACATGCAAAAATTTCATTAAAAATGGTATGTTCTAAAACTTTTATGTATGTTGAAGATCCTAAGATATGTCTGGAAAATCTGATTAAAAAAAAGCAAATGCACTACAAAAGTAATCTGCTATAACCAAAGCAGGTATTTCTCTTCTGTAGTACTAGTTCACATATGCTCTTGTTAATACGAGCAAATGCTTACCGACAATGAACTCTCTGTATTGGCTGCAATGTTCTAGCCTAAAGTAGGCATGATGCTAAAAGCTATTTTTAAAACATCTGAAGAAATTAATAAATAAAATCCTTCTGCTACTCTGAATTTGCAATGAAGCAATTCCTTTCAGCCAAGACTTCAGTATAATATAGTGGTACACATTTTTGCTGCTGGTGAATGCAGTGTATTTTCTAGGGCTCTCCATGTATTTTTACACTACTGAGGGTTAAACCTGCCATACCAGGTTTAACCTCTTTATTTGAAAGAGGAGGAGGAGGGCTAACAGGCTGAAGTCTCTTCACCTTTTTCACATTGCCTAACGCTTAAGCCTCCCATGACATGAGAGGAAAGTTTCCTAGCCTCCCAATTGCAGCGTGTTGGATATGCTCCACAATAAAATGCTATCAGCCCCATTACCAATCTCAGATAAGAGTTTTGTAATTACTTAGCAGAAAACAAAGCAATGAAACGCTGTCAACATATTGTTATGTTTTATTTTGTTTCTTTTCTGTGTTGTTTTTCTCCCCCAAAAGTTGCTGGGCATAAACTTTATTCCACCTTTACGTTCGTGTATTTCTTGACAGGTGAAATGCAGATTCATTGCCAGAATAAGCACAGATTTTGCAGATTGGAACAGCAAAGAAGGAGTCACACTTCTCTCTCATGTCTCCTATAGCACAATGTAGTGCAGAAAACAAAGTCCAGGGAAAAACAAATCAGACTGAGATCCCAAGATACTGTAGACAGTATTTTCAGACTTCATCACCAAAATAAAGATTTAAGAAACCACCAATCAACAGCTCAAATCCACCAGAGGCAAAAGGTCAAATTTGGTCCAAATCGCAGATTCACACATGAGACTTCTGCCTGGTAAATAACCAATGTTTGCAGAGGCATAGGAGAAACACCAGCTAGTAGGGCAGGCCAGTTGTCTCAGCTCTCTAGGGCAGACTAAAACAATAATGAATGACACAAAGGAATGAGAGATGAATTTTCACCTTGTGCACTGGTAGTGCAGTGGAAAGGACGTAATACAATCTCCCGATAGACCGATTTTCCTTGCGTCCCCATCTGAAATCCATGGCTGTCAGGACTCAATTGCAGGTCCATGTTCTCTGCCACAAACACCATCCTGCCTCAGTTCACCAGCTCACTGCTGTGGATGCTTTATTCATTGAGAGGAAAAGCCTCAAGAAGTTGTTTTTCCTCAACTGTTGCATTTTCCTGTCAACCTCATTTTTTCATGTCATGTACTCATTTTTGATATTTTCCTGCTTGTGTTATTTGATTGCTGAAGCTGCTCCATTCATGGAGTTCAATAAACGGTGTTTGCCATTAGAACAATTTGATTCCAGTTCTAATTATAGCAACAAGCTGCTTTCTTGAACCTATTATGGGTGTTTCATTATTTTAAATCATCATTCTCCATATTAATTACAGAAGCAGTTGATCTTTTCTGAGAAGCCAGCAGCCGCAAACTCCCCCCTTTTTAAATGTCTCATTTTAATAGGTGAAACATCAGGCAAAAATCAAATTGAGTTGTGATATAATTCTTCAGAAGAAGATATGTAAGTTACAACACATTGTCTCCAGATTCCAGAAGGTTACACTATTCAGATGTACTCAACCGTATCTCTTAGTACAGAACATAGCAAGCCACATGCTGCACAGCTCAACTGCAGACACAAAGCCCCTAAATAAATCACACAGCAATGGCAACATTACTAGTAGGACTATCAGAATCAAAGGAAGCAGTGTGATGCATCTGAGAAGAGCCTACATCATTACTCTGCATGATTTGTTTATCGTGTTGTCGGAGAGACTGTTTCTCCCCCC
>JAOEHY010021498.1:3341-24649 GCA_025447955.1 Psilopsiagon aurifrons
AGGTCTCACGAGAGCAGAGTAGAGGGTCAGGATCACCTCCCTCGACCTGCTGGTCACACTCCTTTTGATGCAGCCCAATAGAATAGCTAATAGAAAGTTGAAACATTTCTGTCTCTGCATCTCAATTTTGATTTTGCAAGGGATAAATAACTCAAAGTCCTTAATTTTGTATTTCTGACCTCAGTTTGTATTAAACTTCAAGAGGTGGATAAAGAATTTTAATCACATGAATTAGAATGTTTCTACTAGCAGTGTTCATAATTTAAGATTAAAGAGGTGTAAATTAAAGTCTTAATGAAGATATAAAAGCCTGTTGGAGATAAAGTACCCAGTGCTGCAACTCATTTTGCAGTGGGAATTTTGATTGAGCAAAGAGTGCTCTGAAAAACCCACAAACACTCTTGTGTGTTAGAAAACACTGAAGCGATTTCTGTGCTAAAATGTCTGCATTAGAGTTCTGAAGGTTCCTATATTTTAAAAAATGTAGGGTCTCCAGTGTTGAAGTTGTGCATAATATTAAATCTTATGCGCTTGATGAAATCACTGTGTTACTCCCAGGAATATAAACGGCAAATTATTACCTCAGAAGGAGAAGGATCTGGCCCTACTCTGTCATCATTTTGTATTTAAGATGACATTGGAGAAGAGGCCTCACTACTGTAGAAAAGGAAACAGTATAAAAAATTAAAAGCTTAAAGTGTCATTCCAATATCTTCTTTCTGTAACAAATAGCTAATCCATACTTAAATTCAAAATCTGTGTCACTGCTTTTCCTCACTGCATATTTCAGATATCCTGACTTCCGCAGAGATGCCAGGCCATTCCCTGCCCAAACCAGGAATATCCTGCAACCATATCCTGCATACAGTTTCCATCACATCACACTCGCAATTCTCTGCAGCAGCAAAGGAAAACACGTTTCTTAATGTTTTATACCCAAAATACGTGCGGTAATTTTAATGAAATTTTCTTCTAGAAGTATAGTAATCATATAGGTGGTACATACATAGGTCATGTTGGACACTTGCTCTGTCTAGAGAATGTCTAATTGTATTAATTTGTTTTCATTTAAAACAGTTAAGGCTTGATTTAGGAGCTCCTACGTGTTTTAGTGAGTTTGTATTAGCTCCCACTAATATCTCACTGAATCCCACTGAAGTTATTTATGCAAGTGAATGATTTCCAGTGTAAGTTCCAAAATCTGAAATTTAGTTATGCGTAACTGATGAGGTCATACAGCAAACAGACAATTTCCAGCCTTACTATTTGTTCAGGTTAAATATGATATAGCAGATCTGGAATTGTATTCCTCTGTATTATAACGTTCCCACAGAGTCACACTTTAGTAAGGAGATAAGAATCAGGCCTCAAAGAAGCAATTACCCCTCTGGTCCTCTTGCGTAGAGAGATAAAGCTAAATATAACATAAAGCACACCATTTGCCCATACAGTGCTTCATGAGCTCCATACCATAATCAAAACATAGTTAAACAAAACCAGGCAGTTACCTAGAAACAAAAGCACAAAAGTCTCTGTCTCTATCACATGCCTGAAAGCGTTTATGGTCAGATCCTGCTGCAGTTGCTCACATGGTACAGTACTTACAAGCTGTCTCATTGAGGTACTAGAGTATTAAAAACAATTTGGAAGTTAATAAATGCTTCATTTGCTATTAAAATTGCCCTAAAATAAGCACCATTTAAATTCAGTATTTGCTTTAATGATTCCAGCATACAGTGGCTTTGTTAGGTTTGTGTTGCCTGTCTTGGGTGCAAGAGATGCAAGCACAGAGCTCAGCCGAAGCTGCAAAATTCTGGTAGTCTAAATTAAATCTAGCCTAATTTAGTTTGCACTTAAGCTTTATGCATCTCTGGGAATGCCACTGCTAGTAACCAAGCTAGTTAGTTTTAACGTAACTCAAGCGCATCTTTCTTGCATCTCCTCTATCTGTTGATGTTTCACCTGCTTGTGTGGAACTTAAACAGGATCAAATCATCAGCTGGTATAAACGTATTGTAACTACACTGGATGAAAGCCTTAACTTTGGATTTTAGTACTTTAGGCATAAGATTTGTGTTTCACTCATAGAAATACATGTTTTGAGAAAGTCCAGACTAACTCTACCTCTACTGAAACAAATGGAGACACCTAATTGACGAAAGTGTGCTTGAATTTGATTGATACCCAAATACAATGTGATAATGAAATACAGTTGCTATGCTTCACCTGAATGGCATGGTGAACACAGGTAATGTTCTCTGGCACACTGAAACCAGGTTTATAAAGGTCAGTAGAAATCTTTATGCCTTGGTCCCCTCTGATCCACATGGTAGATTTCTGTCTACCTCTGTGCCTCAAGGAATGCTGCTCAGCATCTCGGCAAACATTTGAGGCGTCTGCACAGTGTGTCTGTACTTGGCATTTAAATTTACTCTGTATCCTAAAAGTTAGTATAGGTGCACACAGTTATGTCTAGCTGAGCAAGTACAGACAGAGATGGATTCAGTTTTAGTGTGCTCCAAGCTGCTGTGTATCTTGTCTGGAAATAAAAGAGCTCTTCCTTTCAGGTAATGTAGGTGTGCGGCTCCTAGACCAAAGGTAGCTTGTTTCGTTAGATGCTGTCTGTCGGCACCTGTCTGTGTAGACTGTTATGACGGGACATGGGTGTTGCAAGCCTCATAGTGAGGCCCCGGGGTTGGAGTCTGGGTGGAGGCAGGAGCCAGGTGATGTAATTAAGGCAATCTGAAATCAAGAACCAGAAACATATAATACTCATTAGCTTGACAGAGCAAGGCAAGCACACGGCTAGAGGTAGGGTTTGGCACCAAGGAGCTTGTACGCATCTTGACAAGAGTGCAGTTAAACTTCACATGGAGCCAGGAAACAAGGGAGTGCAATTCATGAGATGGGTCCAGGAGAAGGAGCAAACAGAGCAGCAGCTTGGGTGCTTGGGCCAAACTACGACTGAACAGGCAGCAGGTGTGAGCTGGATCCTGAACAATGAAACCAAAGACAACAACCAAGACCAGGCCTAGAGGCAAGGCAGAGAAGAGAGTTTAAGTGACTGTACTTGTTCTTAGGACATCTTTTGTGCACTCCCTATCTACCAACATCTAATGACATCTGTCTGCTGGCTATAGCACCTGTGTTGGAAGCCGGGTCCGCTTCCTGAGGGCACAGGACCCAATGACTGGCTGTGTGAGGGAAGAGTCATCTTTCTTGGCTAGTCATTGCACGGTCATACCTAGAAGGGACCGCATTTATTAATTTTAATGAAGTTAGAGCAGGACAGTAAAGAAATCTGTGGAACATTTGTTTCCACATAATATTAACCAGTATAATAATGAGGTGCAATCATATAATTGGGTCCATTGAAACCTATAAGGTATAGTAGGTATGCATATGCTTACATGTACAGTTATTAAGTAAGCATACACTTATTAAGGCCTGTACTTCAATATAAGACAGAGCCTTAATTTTTAAGGTGATGAAAGGATGTAATAAACAGTGGAATGGGCATTTCAGTACCCATAGGGCTGAAGGTGGTGCAAGAAGATGGGTTAGCTTCCTGGCATGTGTGCCAGTCATTATAATAAAACATTTTGCTGCAGAGGTGTGTGCATCTCTGCATAGGGCCTGTGAAATGACTGCCAGGAGACTAATGGTGATACTTATATTAATCTAATCAAAGACACGTAACAACAGTTATGCCTGTAGCACCCACTGCTCTCGCACAGCGTCAACAGAACTGGATACAAGCCTTTTTCCTTTGGTGCTAGCTGGAAAGCTGTGAGGCTTACACATGTATGTGAGAAGCTGAGCTTCTGCCAACATACCACTTGACACTATGCCAACTTTTGGTCCTTCAAAAACAAAAGGCTTTTGGTCTTCGCCTTTTATACTGTGCACCAGTTCATGCCCACCTTACCTACTTTTAGACTTACACCTTACCTTTAGACTTACAAACTCTTAGTAAGACTAATTACTGTCAGCAATGAAATGGGTTTTTCTGCATGCTGAATTACTCACATTTGCTTCTTTCAGACAGCTGCCTCAAACAGAATTTTCTTCTTGAAGTGGCATACATAAGATTATAAAGTGCACTCACATTGACTTATCTTCTGGATCTGTTGACAATCATCTTTTACTCCCCAGTGGGGAGGCAGAGGGGGGTAAAGAAATAAAGCAACAGTTTCAAATAATTTTCATATTCCTTCCATGTTAAATAAGGAAATGAAAAAGGTAATGTCATATCTTGTTAGATATACATGTCGTGTTAGGATATGCATCCAAAGTAAATACTGAGGTTTACAGTACTTTGTGTTTTTTCAGATGACTTTGTCATGTCCCAGTAAACAGACTGCAATAATGTATTGGCCTCTCTCTAGAAAAAGGAAGATTTTATAAAGCTTTAGGATTATTTTCTCTGGTTCTACAAGGTAAAATTGCATCAGATTTACGAATCACATGGGTTTCTTGTGAAATAACTGTTTATTTTCAATTCCATGATGTACAAACCCCATTGATTTTCCATCATTTTAGCACATAAAAATGCATTAATTCACTATTTCAGTGAACTGTTAGATTATAGAGGCCCTAATTCTATTGACAAGAGGCTTGATTCTCTGTTGCTGTGTTTTAGAGAGTATTTGCACAGCCTGAGTTCAGTCATCAAAATTAGGTGGTCAGAGCTGCCCTCCAGAAGGGTCTTTTGCTTTCCAGTGACTGTAGAGTCCAAGGAGACTGATGTCCTAAGACAGGTGCCTGAAATCAGGCAGCGTTAATATCCCCCATTTCACACTCATTTAAACCAACCAAATGCAAGTGCAAAGTGAAGTAAAAGGACTAGGCTCCTGGTGGGATAATTTTAAAGATTCCCCTTATATTTTCTTTGCACACCTGTGAGTGGCTGGACAGTGAATCAGGCTCTTTGAATTACATCTCAGCCTGCAAAGAGTCTCACTGACAATATGCAGCTGATATGAGCAAAGGAAGCAGAATGCAGAGACTCACCTTCCCGAGCAAGGAAGGGGTAATTATTCACAACTTTAGTTACAGCTCTTGGATTTCCACAGCTTTCACTGTTGATCCCGTGCTTTGTAGATTTGTTTTGGAAATGTGTTTCATTACACACTTCAGACTTGACCCCCTGTTCAATACTCAGTTGTCAGCTGCATACTACCGTGCGTTAGCGCCATGGTCACATCTACATCACCAGGTAATTCAGTGCAAGAGGGGCAGATCAGCAGCTGGAAATGGCTGGTGCTGAGGCCTATATTTATATTCTGTATGTATGGGCATCTTAGATCAGATTTACTGTGATGCTTGAACTATTTCTAGGTTTAGATTATGGGTGTCACCTACCATCCATGTATTTCAAAATCTTTCTGCCCTAATTAGGCTTGAAGCGCTGCAGATGATACACTTTTGGAGTGAAACACAGTTTCATTTCACCCAGAAACAGTAACTTTTGTATGCACCAACCCCACTCGGCAAACTAAGCCAACACGCAGCGAGTGGGGATGATCAGAGATTCACTTCAAAACCTCGCTCCTATTCTGAACAAAAGCCCTGCTGGAGGTGCAGCTTCTAGGAACCAAAGACTGCTTACTGAGGCTGCTCTTCCACTACTGTAAATCAGTGACCAAACCCTCAGCAGCATCAGGACCACTGCCTTTTATAAAAATGCACATAATGTCACTGCGCATCTGAGTGATGAGCTACAACAGCCTGCTATTTCAGCACTGCTAAACCTTGTATTTAGAACAATGGAAACAACTGGAGATCTGCAGTTTTCCACTTTATTTTGTTATGTGGCATTTATGTGTGTACAGTGGATATAAACCAGTAATCCTGGGTCTTCATGTGGGAAGAATTCACTTTTAAAGAACTGAAGAGAGATGCTTGTTTTCATTTTTAGAAGCAAATAACACATGACACAAGTTACTGCAAATATGTGAATGATAATAATCTAAACCCTTGTATTTCACTAAATATGCTCCTAATAAATTACCCTTGGTCTTCTTACATTTGTAATGTCTCAGAACAATTTACTGCTGTCCCAAGGCATGAACTTTTTGGTCTGACAATAAGAGCATTTAATCTCCAGCTCACCTTAGGCAGATTCTTCCAGCTCAGAACAGAGAAGTCTGGCAACAAAAGTACCTATTTATGCCATAGTGATGAATGATTTAAAAGAGGATGTTTAACTTGTCTACTAATAAAAGTTATTTTCCTGTAACTTTTAAATTTTAATGTAAATTATAAAAACACCTGGTCCTTGTGCAACCTCTGTAACATTTGGTAACTGCTTTACAAAAGCTGTCATGTCTATTACATCCTTGGGAAGAGGCTCCAAGATTCAGGTTAGAAATCTATTGTCTCAAGAGCTCTGTTTTTACAAACAAATTGAGTTTATTGAGAGCTTCTAAATAAGAGTAGCCACAGTAAAATTGAAGACACACAAGGGAAGGTTCTCATTTTAAACTAATTTAACTTAGGAGTATAGAGCATGTAAAATTTCAGAGGTTTTAGAAAATTAGGTTTCAACTAAGGTAACCCAGACTGGGAAAGTTTATTTATAAACAGAATCCATATAATGAGTATAATTTGAGGAGTGTTCAGAAGCCCTGGGGATGCTTTAAAATGAGTCACAGTCTAGGTTTTTTCTACCACTTTTCCGTAGAGGTGTTCAGGGGAGGTGTGATAAGAGCAATACCCCTTTTTGCTGCTGACCAGTGTCCTAAATCTGTTAAAATAATCAAATTAATGACTAATAAATTAATACTATAGGAACTATCAGGAGAAGAAGATTCTGCTTTAGAATCTGCACGGAGGTGCTTGCTCACTGTAGAGATTTGGATGATTCTCTTTAGAGCGAGCTAGAAAAGTATTTTTGGTGTCTTCAGTGTAACAAAATCTTCCCAGCATTCCAAAGATGGGCTGTATTTCAGAGTCTGTCAAAGAAAATGTCTTTGGGTGAAAAACAATTACTTAAAAGAAACTAGTGCTGAAGAGGTATTGTATCTGCCTTTAGTGGAGAGAAGCCTCAATTGCTTCCATGGAGTTCTATGGCAATAGTGACTGAAAATGATTAAGCTACTGCTGTTCCATAATAAGCAGAGATGATTAATAGTAATAATAATAACAACAACTATAATGTCATTATTGAGCTGGCTTCCACTGATTTGAATTTTCCACAGATTTAAATTTTAGCAACTACAACCATCTGGAAGAGATGGGTTTGTAGATTCACTCTGTTGAATAATGAAGACTCTAATTTGAGAAGATTGCAAGAATTCTATTGTGTTGCTGTGCTTTCAAGGATAATTAGTGTGGATTTTGTATTTGCCCTGAAAGCCAGACATAATCACCCTTCCAGCTCAGCCCTCTGATTCTTTCCAGCCTGGCCACTCTGTTGAACTGGGACATGAGATATACTCTTCCTTTCCTTGTTTCTTAATCCAGCCCTTTGGCAGCCGGGCATTCAGGGACCTAGAGAAAGGCAAGGAAAAAAGTTCTCTCCGAGATGCACTGTTAAAGGAGACCCTTAAGGCTGATCCTGAGCAGTGGATTATATAAACTGAGATATGAAGACAGGTTTCCTGATAGATGGAATTAATGTACCAGTCTGTAGGCTGTAGGCTGTGAACGGTCGAAGCAGAAAGCTATGTTGTCAATTTGATTGTCAGCAGCCTGTTTGCAGGCATAACTATAGTTTCCATAGTATAATGATGACTAAAGATAGGCGTATTTTCAAACTGTTGTCAGAATAATGATGAAGACTACTAACGTTTAGCAAATCTGATGTGGCTACTGTTAAATATATGTAGGCAAGGTCTATGCACCACGATTTTACCAGTAGAACATTTATTTCTGTGTTGCAATCTGAAGTGTAGTTGATAAAATCTCAGATGTTTGCTGATTAAATAAAACTACTTGACATGTATTCCTGTTTGAACCTTTTCCATTACTGCAGATCTGGATGCTGCATTGATCCTCAGTGAAAGCAGTCCTTCACCAAAGATGCCTGTGTTCTACAAGTAGGACTGTTCATGTTTTTGACTTGAACTCCATGACCTCAAGTCACAGCGATTGCATCTCAAACCGTTCCTTTCCCTCCATTATAATTCCCAATGTGTTTTTCAAATGCCTCTTTTCCAATACATGCACCTGTAAAGCATAAAAGTGTGACTTGGTGCAGATCTAAAAAAAACCCTAAGACATTCAAAGGCTATGTCCTTGTCTCTGCCAGGAAAGAAGCCTGAACTTCCTCCATCCATATAAAGCGATAAGCTTGGCTGCAGAACAACCCCAGGAATAATGGTGATACTCTGGCAGAGTTATCACTTTGAACTATCCCAGAGCATAAGTTCTTGATCCATTTCAGCTTATTCTGTCAGCCCTTTGGCATCCTGACATGCAAAAAAGTCAGTCAGAATCTCAAGAATAGTCAGTTACCACAGTTGACATCCAGCAGTCCATTGATCATGTCCTTCAAGTATTCATTGAACTGAAATTTGCTGAACTCTTCTAAATGAGCCATCAAAAGCAAATAAATACTTCTAAGAATATCCTCATGGAAAACTTTAATGAGTTTTCTGATTTATGTTTTTTTCCTTGCTCATTAGACACTTCTCAGTGGCCTTCCTGTGCTGTGCTTGAAAAGCAAGTATAGGAACTTACCCAGAAGAAAGAAGAAAGAGAAAAAAGAACATGATCTCTAACTTGGTTAAGAGTGTGCGGAAGTCAAGAAGTGAAGAGAGCATCTTTTCAAGAGAAGGCAGAAGAACCAGAAGGTGGTTCAGGAAGCATACAAGATGCATGCAGTCCTTCAAATGCCAAAAGAATGTATTACAAAGCATTAGGACACAGAAGAACTAAAAATTACTTGCTAGGAGATGTACAGAAGGTATTGTGATGAAGGTTCCAGGCATCTTCTGCCACATGATAACATATTATGGCCAAAACAGGTCTTTTCACTTGACTGTAGAGTACACTAAGGGGAATAATATGCTAAACTGTGATTCATGTAAGAATGATCAGTCCCTCAAATTTTCTTTGTTCATGGCTTAAATCTTCATGGAAATGTCTGTGCTATGATTTCTTATGTGATTTACTTTGGCTTCCAAAACTGACATTTAAAATCCGTAGTTCATTTGAAGTCTAAATGCAAGCCAACTGCAATGACACAAATTAGCACAAAGCAGATACTCTTCTGATTCTGACATACTGTCAAAGCATGCCCTTAAGGCCTCCTTCAGGTGCGCATCTCCAGTCTGCTCTGATAATTGCCTTTGTGTCTGGCAGTTCAGAATCAGCAGGGGTATTTTTGTCCCTACTCCTTTTTCTGGTAACATTTTCCTTTTTGCTTTACAAATATTCTGTAAAATGCAACATTCAAATATCCCAACAAAAATATTTTGACTTACTTAGACACAGTATAATTACGAGATGTTTCCAGCATCCGTCTACAAATACACATTAAACAGTCGTTTTGCATCGCCATGCAAAATGTTCAAGCTATGCTTACATCTGCCTTTGCATCCCAGTGGCTCCATGCTGAATAGGGAAAATAAGTGGTTCCTCAGGAAGCTGTTAGTCTGGCAACAATACCAATATGAATGAGCCAGTCTAGGAAGATGTCCCCCCTTAGGATTTTCAAAAAGCGTAAAAAAATCCTTTCATTCTGAAGATTTACAGATGTCCCCAGCCAGTTATGTTCACAGTAATGATGTGTCCCCAGTGACCCAATAACATTTGCACAACCCTGGTAAATTGGCTCTTTTTGTTTCTTTGGCAAAGTAGAGAGGAGGCTGTGGATGGCAAAGCTGTGATATTACTTCCCTCTGAATCAGAGTTTGGGAGGCAAATTACATTGTGTTCCTCTGTTACTTTCCCTATATTGCTCATGGTCACAATGCAGTCTTGGATGAAGTGCTTTAGATCTTCCAGCTTCCATGTAGCTGCCGGAAAAACAAGTAATAGTCTTCAGCAGTGTGTCACCTCTTTGCTCCATTAAAGCTCTGATCATACAGTGAATGCTGAGTTGGAGGGGTGGGGCTGAACAATCCTGGAGAGTTGTCTTTAACAGCTTCTCTTCTCCTGGTGATCGTTATGAACGTTCAGCCTTACTTCTCATTGCTTGTTTTGCAATCTGTAGCTTTACCTTACCAAGTGTAGGTGTTAACAGAGGCCAGTAACATTTAGGAACTCATCTATTGTCCACTCCAGTTATTTTCACTGCTTTACAACCAGTTTAGCAGTTGTGGAAAGTCTGCAAATAACAAACCAAACCAAACCCCCCTGATGTTATACCTGTTTCTAATACCAAAACTTTATTGACCTGTGTATCACCTGTATTTCTATGCAAATTAATGAAGAGAATGAACTGTGACAGGAAAAAGAATATGGCTGTTACAGAGGAAATGCAAAATAAAAGATTGAAGAAGAGAAGATTAGAGGAAGTGTAGGCAAGAACTTTTCCCCATAGGTCCCATCACAAGCCTAAAAAGGATTTTGGACTCACAGCACAGCACTAAGCTGCCCTCCAGGGCAGTACCACAGCTTGCAGAAGGATGAAGGATGAATGGACATGTCCCAGGGGTTCCCCAGGGAAGGCCACCACAGGTAAAAGCACTGGTCATTCACCCAGTCTATCCAAACTGCGGTGCTGGCAGCTGCCTGCCAGGAGTAACCCTGGCAGGTGAGCATCCTCGTGCTGACATGACCTGGGTATTTGAAAGTCAGCCAACTCCATGTAGCTCCTGTTCACTGAGCTCTGTCATAGCACGGAGAAGGTGTTGGAGCAAGTACTTTACTACAACATTCATATGGGTTCTCTCCAAGGTGCATCTGCAACTGCAGCTTGCTGGTACATGCAGCATTGTCTTCATAGGCCTCAGGGCAGAGTTAAGGCTGCATTACAGAAGTGGATGTATTTCACCTCTCTACTTCCTACACTTTGGGAGTGTGAGTTTCTGCCATTTCCATGATTCATTTCCTACTTTTTAGAGACTAATTCCTGCAAGGACCAGGCTGGTAGGTAGCTCAGGGAGTGTTCTTTTCCCCAGCTAGGAGCTGTACAGCTGATGTGGACTGCCCCAAACAGCTAATACAGTTCAACTTCACCACTTGTGAAAGTGAATTTGTATATGCCTTAAAATAATTTTTAATTGTAACATTTGCTTCTAATGCTGTTTATATGCTAAGTCTGAAGCATATGTGATCAGCGTGTCTGAGCCACAGTGTGAGCTCCTACATGCTTAAGAACACGTTAGTAAGATCATAGTGATTTTCTAAACATGTACTTTTTTGGAGAGTATAATTCTGAAAATCAAATTAAACTTGGCCACTGAGCACTAGCTACATTGAATTTCAAGAGCAAGAAAACAAAAAAGCTTTCTATTTCATTGAAAACTGCCGTCATTGAAAAGTAAGCACTATTCTGTTTTTGCAGAGATCATCAGAGCGGCAGCCTTGAATGTGAAGAGAATAAGTTCAGGCCACAGACTGCTGTCTTTAAGAGGAATAGAAATCTTCTGAAAGTATTTAAGTTACATCAATTTAAAATTGGCAGTGAAAGCATACTCATAAATCAAGATAATCTTTGTAAAGCACTAGAGCACCAACATATTTTACAGTGCTTGTCCTGCCATTAAGTAAAGTTTGTGACTTTTAACCAGAACCAGAAAGAAATAATAAAAGGCTGGTTCACAGGAGACCTTCTGCTTGCAAAGGCAAATGTGGCAGCCATTATGCACTTAGCATTAATCACACTGTTTTGATACTGGTTCTGCTGAAGACTGGGATGTTGGCCAAGGCATTGGGGTTATTCCCCTTTTCTTTCCAAAACATGCCCTGAAATCTCCAACTTCCAGAAGCTCTCGGTCAGTATCTTTTTTGAGAGATAAAGCCACTAATTGTTTAGACTTCTGTCCACAGCATCAGAAAATGAGATTTGCAATGACCTCTCTCAGCCTAAGGGTGAGAGGGCCACAGGCCTCACACTGACACATGTCCCCACCGCTCTTGCTGCCCAACAGCCCTGCCTCCACTCTCAGTACCTTTGTATGATCTTCATGATGTAGCACTTAGTCCTGCTCTTTATGGACTAAGTCTGCCCCTACATTACAAGAACAGCTTTTTAAAAGGTTTAAGGTAGCACATTGCTCTAAGCCCACTGTTGTGAACTGATGAAGTCGATAAATAAAACAGAATTCCTCAAAGGCAAGAAATCAGTTTTCTAGGGGCTATGGAAAAAGGCGAAGAAATCTTTGATATTTTAAAACCGTAAACCAGGAAATTAATTAATTAATCAATTGCTGAATGGATAGAGCTAAAGAGATTACATATGTTATTTACAATTCAAAATTGTTTCTATCTTAGCCATCTCTAAAGACATGTGGATGTTGGGTTTTTTTCATGTTGATGTGAACAGAAAGTGAAAAGATTGTTTAATCTATGTATGTTTTTTATCTTATGAAAGGGAAAAGATACAGGCAAGTAGATAGGATGGATGGACAGATGGATGAATGGATGAATGGATGGATGGATGGATGGATGGATGGATGGAGGGATGGATGGAGGGATGGATGGACAGATGGTGGATGGATGGATAAATGGATGGATAGATGGATGGATGGGTGGATGATGGATGGATGGATGATGGATGGATGGATGGATGGATGGATGGATGGATGGATGGAGGGATGGATGGATGGACAGATGGTGGATGGATGGATGAATGGATGGATAGATGGAGGGATGGGTGGATGATGGATGCATGGATGATGGATGGATGGATGATGGATTCATGGTGGGGTAGATATACACACACACACACATGCACACACACACAAGCATTCCAAAAGAATAACTGAAAAAGAATGAGTGATGGAGCCAAAGCACAATGTGCCAGAAATCCTTGGTATATACTGAGTATGTACTTTGACAGATTTCAAAAATATGAGTTGAAATTGTGAGACAGAATATCCGTGATAGAAAATCTGTTAGGTTTGCATGTAGGGGCAAATGTTCCCCTGGGGCAAAATCTGAACAAACAGAGTATGTGCAGGTGTCGGGGTTGGACTACTATAGTAATCCCTGAGGGCCTTTGCCTGTTTCTTCCACAAATAGTGTATTTTTAAGATTAAAGCTGGTTAAAAACTTCCATCAAGATGAATTGCCTTGAAGAGAAAATGTCCCTCTGATAAGGGATTTCTGTGAGAATGATCCCTTTTATTGATTTTGGTTTTCTTAACATGGTTTCAAAGGTAGTTGCAGCTAAAAAACATTTCCTGACCATCTTGACTCAGGAATTCACATCGCTGCAGGCTGCCTGTGCAAGGCAGAGTGACCTTTAGAGCAGCATAGTCCCAGACTGATCTGTTTCCCACCCCCTTCTGCTAGACAGAGCCCTGGCTGAGGCTGTGACAGTGTGAGTCTGTTTTAGCTCTGCTTGGCACCTGGAGCTGAGATCTGTGGAAAGGGCTGGTTTGAACTCGAACTATTATCCAGATTAGGTACGAAGTTACCTTGCTTTTCTTGCTGTTTTAACCTGTTAGCTAAGCAAGCTTAGCTGTTAACAAGGCATTTCTTTTTGCCCGTGGGCATGCTGTAAACAGAGTAGCAAGTTGCCCTCTCAATGACTGCATGATACTGCTATAATCGTACAATTGCTTTCAAGGGAAATTAATTTTAGGAAAACAGTTAATGTATTGACATGCATCTAATACAGTTTTGAGATGGAGACAAAGAGAGGCCAATATGTTCTAACCAGCTCTTCAGTGACATAAATAAAATCATGAAAAATTGAGGACTACTGCTCAGGATGCCACTGAAGGGGCACCAGCTGACCCTCCCCTTCTGGAATGTAAACTTGTGTTGGAAACACATAACAATATTTGAATTCATTACAGACCTGGTTCAGAGATTTCCTCTTGCTGGAGGTTTCCTCCTACTTCTAACCCTCTTTCCTGAAGGACATCTCTGTGGACCTTTCACCATGAAGCTTACCTGAATGGCAGATGAAGGGGGGAGGTAACTCCACTGAAAAAAGCTATGGAATTACTCAACAGGTAATGTAGGTAGCAGTTAAAATAATATGAGGAATTTTTAAAGTATCAGCCTTCAAGAAAGCAGACTCACGTTTTCCTGTAGTGCTACTGAGAGCCATGGATTTGCTTCAGTTTTATGCTTATATGAGAGCACACTCGCTTAGAATGACTGTCATATTACTAATAAATATGTATGGACAAAGATGTTTCATAATAAGCATCTCATGTAGGTAGCCCTGCCTTTCTGTGGAAGCACAGATCTTAACTGAAGATGTGGAGGAGTGCACAGAGTTAGCTGTCTTGCATGCAGTGTTATGGGCCGTCCTAGGGCAAAGTCAGACTCACAGTAATGCTTTAGCATGATTTGTTATGAAAGTGGCATTTAAATATTTAAATGTACCAGGTCCTATGTGTTTAATTTCATTGTTTAATCATTGCATAGTTTCCCAACTAAGTAGTAGCTGGCGCAGAGTGGTGGGCTGCTCTTTATTTATGTGCTGCTGCAGCTTTCCAAAGCCTTTCAGTGTTGGTGAGGTATTTCAGCTATACATTATTCTTTGCTCTTGAAGCTGTACACCAAGATATGAAGACTATTAGCAAACTTTTATTCCCTTGGACATAATAAAATAAAGATAGATACTCCAGAATATATGCATCAGTACCTTTATAGAAATCCTTGACGTTTTGGAGTGCAGCTATAAATCCAACAGTTAATGTATCATGCCAAGAGTGAAGCATGTAGTAGATATATAGCCTACTGATAACAACAGGAGTTGCATGTATATAAATGCCTTGCACCATGCTAAACATGCACTTTGAGGCATTTAAACATTTATCGGGCTGTAGCTGCTGTATAAGATAATCAGCTGCAGCAAAAACCATAGATGGCATCCTAGCTGTCTCATTGTTGTATATGCTAACAAACCTTTCTAACATCACATGTTTTATACAAAATAGGCATCCTCACTGGAGGAATAGGATTGCCTGCTAAGGTCTGGAACTATGCTGATGTCCAATTTAAACACACAGAAGATTAAACAATTGAAATCAAAAGGACGAGAAATGTTTCTATTAGCATTGCTGAGCACCAAAAGCATAATAAAGGAATCACAGATGCTCCCACATTTAAGTTTACTATGTGTTTACAAGAAAAAAGCCCCAAGCAGGAGAGGTGTAAGGACTGAATAAATGGAGGCAGAGGGGAAAGGCAGAACATAATTCAAGACGAGAGATGAGAAAAGAAAGTCAAACATCATTGTAATGCAAACATGTAACAAGCATTTGGAAGCAAGCTACTCGAAAATCAGTGCTAAGCAGTGAGGCTTGGGATATTTAATCAAGTATTTGTTTTCATCCCTGCTTTCCCTATGTGCCCAGTGAAAAACTGTTGAACAGGCCTTCTTCCACTGGCAATGTAAAGTATTTATCTGCATTTGCCAGTGTAGGTTTGTGCATGCGCACTGCTTACCCTGGAAAAAGCTCCTAAAGCAAGCCTTTTTTTTCCCCAAGCAGATTTCTCTAGCTTTCCAGAGGAAAATCTGAAAACAAAAAACCAGAATCACCCAACCCACCCTGAAATCCACCCCTCTCAAGCTTTGGGTTTTGGATAGCTGTTTATTACCATAGTGGTGCGTACTATATTTATTCTTGCAGTATTGGCATTTGCTCATCTTAGGACTGTTGCATGCATTTGGCTAATAAAGTGAATATGTTGAAAATGTTAATAATTTCAAAAGTGCTTCTGAAATTTACATAAATTTATGGTGTAATTCTGTCTCCAGCATTCCCTCAATATATGTCACCGCAAATGCCCCCACAAGTAATTAAAGGCATCTTATGCACAGTTCACACAAGGACAAGTTCTTTTTGTTCCCTCCCAGTGGATCCTTGATTGCACTGTAACTAATCCAGCCTGCTGCATAGTTTTCTATAAACTCCATGCACAAGCACAAGGTTTGGGTAGGGCCAGGGCTTGTTTTCCCACAAAAGCTGTGGGTTTGTTAGTTGATACAAGCCAGATTAAAGAGGGAGTTAGGCTGTCCACAGATATGTCAATGAAAAAAATATCTTTGGTACAATTTGTTGCTAAAACTGGTACGTATCTTGACTGAACTGGCCTCCAGCTTTGGCTTTGTGAAAGAGTGTTTACGCAGATGGAGGGCTCTCTGCAAAGCTTTGCACACAGGCTTGTCCATCCATATTCCAGGCATATACAAAGTTAGATGGAATTACATTTATTTTTATCCGGGAAGATGGAGCTGCTCAGTGAGTGCACAGCAACATGGCTCCCACTGCATCAGGCACATATACATCATGGGCAGCCCCTCTCCCCATATTAAATTGACTGATATTTGCTACGCATGGATAATACAAAGAATTTAAAGTATACAGCCATAGAAAACAATGTCAGTAAAATGATGTTTCATTATTGTCAATATTCTGTTTAAGACCAGAATAAAAAGTATTAATAAAACACGAGCTGTCCAGCCCCTAGTGACCTAGCAGTCTCTATATCCTGCAAAGATCATCTCCCAAAAACATTCTTTCAAAGACAAAGAGTTCTGCTTTAGATTAGATTGCCTAGTCCTGGAGCTCACAACAGCCCTACTGAAAACAATTAAGTAATTTATACTTAGAAGTAACTGTGACCTTATCCAGACAAATACCTCTCATTATTAGGACAAAAGAGACAGTATGTTATTTTACTTTCTCTAATGTTATCTGCTATAGTGTTGGGTTTTTTTTTTAAATGATGGGGAATCAGCTAAAAAATGGTATGTTGTCTAGCAACAAAGAAAACAGATACAAACAAAAGAGAAACAGAGTGACAGTTGTGCTCTTGATATTGTGTATTTCTACCCCCAGGTAAGCTCAGTAAAACTAAAACAACAAACAAGTTAAAATGAACTGGCAAATCACCATCCCAGCATTGAATTGATACCAGGGAGCTGGCTGAGTCCAGATGTTGGGGGTAGGGGATTTGTTGTTAGGTTTTTTTTCCCCCATTAATTGCATCTGAGGTTCGTTAAGTTCTTCTAAGGATTTTTAACTTTTTAATTCAATCTTTCAAATTTAACCATTAACTTACAGAACAAACATCCAGTATTCTCCCCTTCAGCCAATTTTTGCTCTTGAATTAAAAGGCTTTAACTTTTCAATTATATTGAAGTTGTACAATGAAAAATGTTCAATCCAGAATCAGGGATATCCTGATGAGTTCTGTGGTTTTCTGCAAAGCTTAGTATTTTTATAGAAGCACATAATTTATGTCATGATAATATGCTAAGTGGCACAGTCCAACTATTAATAATAACATTGGTATAAACAAATTCCACATTCAACTTCGAAAGATATGAATAGAAAAAGTGGTGATAAAAGAAAGGAGAAAATATCTATGTTGAAAAATAGAGAAAGAGTTAAGATCCACTGAAGTCAGGGGTGGCTATAGCCATAGTACTAAGTGTAGTGACAGGTCCACACTACTCACTCACAAGCGTGCTCTTGGAGATACCTTTATGTTATGTTTGAAGGAAACCATCAGCTGCACCTTGTGCTTTGAATTATACTCAAACATGTTCTTTTCTGCAATGCAGGGTGCTTGTGCTTGGCTTGGCCACCTCCAAGCACCATTTTTGCAGTGGTCACTACTGGACAGAAAAGGTGGTTAAGGCTGGCAACTAGCATGGCCCCAACATGCACTGACTGCTGCAGCATCAGGTGCAATTGCTCCGCTGGCCAAATTCAGGCCTCTGAGAATGCTGTGAACATACAGAGCAGGATCTTTGGCATCTCTGAACTGCCGAAAGCTCCTGAGGCAATGCAGAGACAGTGTTAAAATATGTATGCGTTGTCCTCAGTGGGGGTGGATTTGAGACACAGAACTCTTCTTGGCAAGTAAGGGTAATGCCACTTTGATCTTCTTTGGTGACTTCATAAAACATGGTTGTTTTGAAGGTACTGTGAAATCAGGAAGTGTGCATACAACCTTCTTCCCCCATGTCCTGCTCCGAAACATATTTACACATGCATATGCAGAGAACAAGAAAATTATTCAGAAAAGGAACAAGGAAAGGATCTTCTGCACGTTTGCACTGAAACTTCAACAGGGGTGAAGTGGGCTCCTACAGAATTGCGATATTTAATTCTGGAGCATGACCAGCACACAGGGTGAGCAACACTTGCTCTTGCACCTTTGTGACAGAACTATACCTGAATGAGATCATTCAGACTGAAGAAAATGTTCAGTGTTTATACAAAATCCCTCTAACCTTGCTGAATTTGGACTTGGCCAAGACATTTAGCAACATATCGAGTTTTAGGGAAAAAAGGGCAAAGGATGGTAATAAAATCAAATCATTATTTTGTGCAGAAGCACCTCAGAATTTCTCTTACAAACCTAGTCTTAGGAATAAGTTATCCCTAAAGAAATTAATGACAGAATAAAATCAAATTTTTATCTATGATTTCATTTGCTTCACTTGTATTTTGTCAAGCCATATACTTAACTACAGCATATAGACCTGGAGAAAATGTGTCAAGAGAGCTGCACAAACATCTAACTAGAGAGTCAGAGAACTAAAAATGACTCAGAGATTTTAAATAAGCTCTCATTGACCGTAACCTGTTTGAAATTCCTCGTCAATCAGGTGTTAGAAGCTCTGTAACCACTGTACTAAGAAAATCAAAATTAGCAAATTGTACCCAGCCAATTAAAAATGTTACTGATGCTTAATCTAAACCAGCAGTAATGTGTAACATGTCTAGGCATATTTAATAACATGCTTACATATCTAAAACGTCTAAACACGTCTAAAAATATTGTTGTTATCTAAACAACAATGAACATGACTTTGGAGACCTAACATTGTCTTTGAATGAGAAATATATTTGAGCTATGAAAAGTGATTCAGCTGCAAGAAGGCCATGTCAGAAGTAAATGATGAAGCAATTTGTTGTCTCATTGGTATTTGCAGTCTTGGATTTGTCACCCCATGGAATACCCTTCAGGTAAAACTAATTCTGTGACTCCTGTACTGCTTGCCCTACGTCGTAGGATTCCCAGTTTGCCTATTCTACTGCTGGGATGGTTGCTGAAAGCAGTATTTTTCAGAGTGCTGCAAATGAACTGTGAAATGGAGGTCAAAGGATGGATTAAAGGATACAGTAGCAATGTCAGTAACTTCCTTTCTCCACTGAAGCAAATAACACAGTCTGCTCTGGTACATCATGATCAAAGGCACAGTTCACACTGCTTTTCAGCTGTATTATTTAGGTTCCAATGTAACACATACGCCATTATTTTCAGATAGGCAACCTAACCATGTCACTAAATGCTAAGGCCTCATATCTGTCTTCACTGAATTCAGCACTTCTTATCTAAAGGTTAAGTCAGAATTATTGCAAAGGAAAGCCTGCTGGCTTGAATATAAAAATAAGAGGAACTATAGAATAGTCCCTGTTGCTGTAATGTACATATTTAAAGTAAAATTTAATTTTGCTTTGGCCACAGGAAAAATGAGAGTTTGATGAAAGCAAATCCAAATAAGAGGTATCCCAGTCTGTCGTTTGCATCCTGAGATGATAACAAAGCAAGGAATGAGGTGTAGCAGTCCCTGAGGAATTGTCAAGAATCATTTGTCTATCTAATTTTCTTTATAACAAAGTAATGGGCCCTGCAGACTGAAGGCTGAGTCGATGAAGCGGAAAATAAATTTAGCAGAAGGATATAAGGGAAGAGGAATAATAAGGTTGAGTCTGACTGAATAGTCCACTTAGCCCAGGGTGCCGTCTCTGATAATGGCCTAAGCAGTTGTTTATGGAAGAATATAAAACCAGGACAAACACATAATGATGGTTCCTTGGAATATTCTTGTGTTGGTTTTACATGACAGGGTGTTGGTAGCAGGGAGCTACAGGGGTAGCTTCCCTCATGTCTAACAGAGCCAATGCCAGCTGGCTACAAGAGGGACTTGCCACTGGCCAAGGCTGAACCCATCAGAGACAGTGGTAGCTCCTCTGGGATAATGTATTAAAGTGAGAAAAAGCCCCTGAACTTGAGCTCACTGTTTCAGACACCACAACACTGGCTTCAGTAGCTGAATCTTTGCTGCTCAGGGTAGGATAAACAAACGAGGATGGGACCTATTGCTGCATACGTACAAGTACTGTAGAGCTGAGCACTGGCCAAGTTATCTAGTGTCAGTATGAGCTTGCCTGTTTTCAAGAAAGAACCTGTAACATAAGCCAAAAAAAAATTATTTTGTGCCCAGGAAAATAGAACCTATTGTTCATAGGCAATCCAGTGGAGAAGGTCTCCCAGTGAGATTATTCGAATACATTTTGAAAGGCACTAAAAAGGAAACGCAGCAGGCTGAATATGTCTGAAGTTCTCAGAGAACAGTTTAGCCCCACAAGTCATACTCCATGCATTTCTGAGTCTTATGACCAAGTCAGAAGAAGATGAAGTTCGTTGGTCCCAGTGATGATCATTTCAGGAGTGGGAAATGATACAAGTAGAATGTGCAAAATGATACAAGTAGAATGTGCACTATGTGTCCAAGTTGCTCCAGGACCCATAAGAAACCAAACAATGTTTCTTGCTTCACTAGAGTATGATCCTTGCACAGGAAGGGTGCGATTAGTATGGCATGTTGTTGATCACCTCCATAGTGAATGAGAAAGGAAAAGGTTTAATTTTTTGTCTCCAGCTATATAATCTTACAAACAGTAGGAGCCTTTAAGACTGTCTTATTCTCCCCCTCCTGAAGAGTCGCCTCATGGCACCTGCTGGTAGCTTTTCAATTTATTCACTGATTCAGAGCCACTGCTGTCCCTGCCCTCAGTGATGGAGAGCTCACTGCTGTAAAAGGATGCAGCAGTGTGAAGATTGTGGGACGCTGTACCCTTTGTTTTTAATTTCCCACCTAAGGGCGATTTGTTCCAATTAGTGCCTTAGCCAGCAATTATTGCTGCACAGTGCTCTGACTTATTTCTGTATGAACCAGCAGACTCAAATCAGAGAATCTCTCTTATGACATAATATATACTCTGGCTTAGTGCCCTTGACATAAAGAAGCCTTGCCAAGGCTTATGGCAGTGCTCTCTGGAAAAGGTCTTTCCTCACCATCAGACTTTGTTCTGTCTTCCATAGAATCATGGAATCACAGAATAGCTCGGGTTGGAAAGGACCTTAAGATCATCTAGTTCCAACCCCCTGTCATGGGCAGGGACACCTCACACTAAACCATGCCA
>JAOEHY010021508.1:0-26958 GCA_025447955.1 Psilopsiagon aurifrons
GCTGTGCCTGGGATTGCTCCAACCCAGGTGGAGGACCTTGCACTTGGCATGGTTAAACTTCATCAGGTTGGCATCAGGCCACCTCACAAGCATGTCAAGGTCCCTCTGGATGGCTTTCCTTCCCTCCTACATATCAATTGAACCACACAGCTTGGTGACATTGGCAGACTTGCTGAGGGCGCACTCATTCTCACTGTCCATGTCTCCAACAAAGACATTGAACAAGCCCTGTCCCAACACTGATCCCTGAGGGACACCACTCGTTACTGGTCTCCAGCTGGACATTGAGCCATTGAACACAACCCTTTGCATGCGGCCATCCAGCCAGTTCTTTATCCACTGAGTGCTCCTCCTATCAAATTGATGTCTCTCCAACTCAGAGACAAGGATGTCAAAGTTGTGGCTGTTCTGCCTGGAGAAGAGAAGGCTGTGTGCAGATCTCATAGCAGCCTTCCAATATCTAAAGGGGGACTATAAGGATGCTGGGGAGGGATTCTCCTTTAGGGACTGTAGTGATAGGAAAAGGGGTAATGGGTTCAAACTTAAACAGGGGAAGTTTAGGTTGGATATGAGGAAGAAATTCATTACTGTAAGGGTGGTGATTCACTGGAATGGGTTGCCTGGGGAAATTGTGAATGCTCCATCACTGGCAGCATTCAAGGCTGGGTTGGAATCATATGAGTCTATGATTCTATGATTCTATGTCATGTGGGACAGTGTCGAACACTTTGCACAAGTCCTGGTTGATGACATCAACTGCTTTACCCCTATCCATCAGTTCCGTTGCCCTATCATAGACGGCCACCAAGCTGGTCAGGCAGGATTTCCCCTTAGTGAAGCCATGCTGGCTTGTCACCAGTCACCTTGTCGTTTTTCATGTGCCTTAGCATGCCTTCCAGGAGAATCTGCTCTGAGGCTTTGACTGGGCACAGAGGTCATCCTTGGTTACTGTCTACTAATGCAACTCCATTAGTTTCGGGAGACCTCTAACTCTGATGGAATATTTTGTAAATGCAAACTTGCCCTAGTCAACTGTAATGCAGAGACATTCAAACAGCTTCTGGTTTGCACACATTTTTCGTATAGCTGAGTTCTTGCCTCTGTGGTATCACCTTTGTTATTCATCCCAAGAAGAAGTGAGGAATCTAACCCAGATGAGGTGCTTATGTTACGTTAAAAGTTACATATGAGGGGAAATTTGTCTCAGGTTTTTGTGCTTGCCTTCTCTTTCCAGAATGTGTTCACTTTATGTGGTTGCAGGACCTGGACAGCTGTTCGGTGGTTATGAAAAAAACCCTAATAAATCCAAACAAATGTACATCCACATAGCCACAAAACCTTCAAACAGATAAAGCAGAGAGCCTTGATTTCTGGCTAGCTCAGATATCTCTTTGGACAAGATGGTTGTTCCAGGATGAATAACAAATAAATTCACCACATCACAAATTCTTGAGTTAAAAGTAATTTTGAAAGGATCATGCAATGAATCAAATCTTCAAAGTTAATTTGCAATTATATATGTCTCCCAAGCTGAAGACTCTGAACTTTTAATTATCAGGTTCCAGGGCCAAGTATAGGTACAATTTGGCCTAAAAAGCCTTTGGCTGGAAAACTGAGCAAGGAAGTAAACAGATATGCTGGTCTTGGCTTTGGGAGTTATAGGCACATTTTAAACAGAATTGCCTCTAACCACAGCTGCAAAACTTAATCTCTGATGTAATATAGCTGTCTGGTTTATGACAGACTTACATCAGCACTACTCTGGTGGCTCAATCTGTTAGAATCACAGAATGACAACTTCTTTGTGCATTACAAATAAATCATTGCTATCACTCAACATGTTTGTATAAATTGTAAATCATCTGGTATAAGTTTTGCTTGAGAAATATAAAGCTGTTGGAGTTCAAGAGTATGTGGAATTAACAGAGAAAAAGGCTTAAGATTTTATCTGTTTCCTCCAACAACATGTTTATTTCACTCAAGGGACTTAACCACATACATTTGGAAAATTAACATCAGAAAACTAACACTTTAATAAATTTCTCCTCTGACATACAGACTCATCAACAAGACAATGAACTGTGAGTATATGTAAGAAAATTTTTAAAAGGAGAAAATTTAATGTAAAAAGACTAGACTGGATCCTTTTGTTAGTGTTTGAATTCAAACAACCTCACTCTAGGACGGAGTTGCAAATTTAGGATTTTTAAGGCACATGTTCATCTTGGCTTTAACTACATCTATATTTTTGCATATACGAAAAGGGGAATCTTTTTGCCCCAATTTGTCGTGCAGTTTTGTTAATTTAATAAGTCCGTAGTCCACAGTTACTCTCTGAAATCATCAAAGTGAGTTGATAGAAGTGCCTCTACTTCTAAATGCAAAACTGCACTTGGAACCACAATCTCCTGTTCACTCGCTATAGATGTATACCTTCCTATGTGGTAAAGACATGACAGGAATTGAAATAAGCGACATAATATCGTTCTATGTATTTAAGTATGTATACATATCTTTGTGTATATACATACTCATATACACAGACATAAAGCGGGTCTTGTGTCAACATGCTGGTTCCTAAGAATGAGGGGTTTATGCAATTTTTCAGTAGAAATTTGGTGACTTCTGTGTATTAAAATGAATTTACAATTTTTATTTGATCAGTTAGATATTCTGTAGCTCGCTGTATAATATAAAAGCAAAATTTAATCTGAATGAGATGACAGTAGACTGATCTCCCTGATATAAGAGCGTTTGACATCCAACATGAATCAGGTAATATTTTAGATGATCTTTGCATACTTTTTTTAAACAAAACTATGCTAATTCAATGTTATTTTTTATTATGAGACTTTCTTAAACTTGTATTAGACTAACAAATAAAACTAAGTTAAAGGAAATTCAGTAAGAAAAATTTTTCTTTAAAATCCAGCTTGGACTAGATTATCTGTCTAAATCGGTCTAAAGCAATTTAAAGGGTCTAAGCCGTTTTATCTGTCTAAAACACTAAATTGGTTTGTATTGCATATCTATTACTTTCATCACTGTTTAAGCCAAAATCATGTGTTTCTCAGCCTGGTATAGTTTAGAGCAGGCTGGGAGGTCAGCATGAGTCTGTTCACAAGTTCACAAGCACAGCCAGGGAACAGTTTCGATCAGCTTTCTACAAGCTGAAGGCTGTCATATCCAAGCAACACTCACAGCTGGGTAAGTGTGCCTGGTTTCCAGATTACTTCACTGTGCTTCTCAGAGAGGCTGTGATGAGACAGGAGAACCAGCTTGGTACTGTCAGCATGCTCTAATTGACTTGGACAAGTTTGGTAAACTGACTTAATCAGTTAGAAGTAGACTAGAACGCACAAAACTGCTGACTGCATTCCTGTTGTGATTCTTGTTGCAAACTAGCTGCTGTTTCCCGAAAGGCAGTTAGTTACAGTCTGATGAGAAACAAATTGTCAAAATTTTCAGTAAGTGGTGAATAAAACCAGTGAAAAGTAAAGTTATCTTCCCTTATAGCTGCAGTATTTCAGTCACCCCTGATTACTGCAAAGACTACTTTTTGTTTGGTTGGTTGTTTTTTTGTACAGGTTACTAGACACAGTGAGCACAGTCCTGCATCCTCCTTATCCTGGGACACCCTGGAGATTCAAGTCAAGCTACAGCTGCTGTGTTTCTCTCTGGTCTGCACCAGCCTGAGCTGGAAAAGTTCTTTACTGTGAGGGAGGTGAAGCATTTGAATGGGTTGCCCAAAGAAGTGGTAAATGCTCCATCCCTGGCAGTATTCAAGGACAGGTTGGACAGAGCCTTGTGCAATTGATCTGATGTGGGGTGTCCCTGCCCGTGTCGGGGGGGTTGGATGATCTTAAGGTCCTTTCCAACCCTAACTGTTCTATGAATGTGCGGTCAGAACATGCAGCACCATAGCTGCAGCATGTCAAGTTGCTGTGCAATTGGATGCTATCTGAGTGTTCAGTAACACTCAGATAAATGAAATAGAGCTCGCATTATCAAGTAAGAAACATTACATACACTTTATGCAGTTATAGATGCCTTTTTTATGTGCCGAGTCTACAGCATCTGATTCTTAGTGGATTAGCTGATTAAACACCTTTGTTGCTCAATTAAATCATGTTACGTGTCATGTGCTCAATTCTAGAAGGAGAAACTTGAGCCTGCAAGTAACAAAGATGATCCATAAATCCTAATTTACTGATAAATAGATGGACAATAATCCTTGTTATCATATATCTCCACTTACCCTTGCCACGTCTCATCTGCTTTATTTTTCACCATGCTTCTTTCACTTAATTATAGCTCCACCCTATTGCTGGGAATGATTATTTGTAACAATCTCCTCCATGAAAACAACATAAAAGCTTTGAACTCAATGAAGAACAATGCTGTCTCTGAACATTTTGAATGGGTATGGTGGTGCAGATCAGCTTTTGCCAGGGAAAAAGAAGTTGCAGAAACTCTGACGTGATATGAGGAGGGGTCTGCATGTGGATTCATAGTAAAGCCTTTATTTATTTTTTTTTTTTTAAATAATGTACTTGGTTTTGACATAGCTTTCAAGAAAGAATAAACAAGAAGACTGAGAAAAGAGGATGGTGAAAGAAACAATATGTGCTGTAGTCCAGACATGTGAAACTTAATATTTATGAGGTGGTTTCAAGAAGACTGGCAGAAATTTGGTTTGGTCAGAAGAAAATTCAGCTAGAGAAGAGCTTGTGTCAAACTGCTTGTTCATTTTAAGATCATTTAGGCTTAAAATCATTGATTCCAAATCCTCTCCATAAACAGAAATGTCTCTGCAGGGCAGTGTCCATTCTGGCAGGATTCCATCTGA
This sequence comes from Psilopsiagon aurifrons, assembly GCA_025447955.1. NCBI lineage: Eukaryota > Metazoa > Chordata > Aves > Psittaciformes > Psittacidae > Psilopsiagon > Psilopsiagon aurifrons. The sequence continues at coordinate 4,850 of JAOEHY010021508.1, forward strand.
TTTCATCTGATGTCTCTCACTAAATGTCTACATTCAAAAAGACAAATGGTTTCCCCAGTGCACTAACAAAAGTATCAATGAGGTTTGTGATTGTGGCTTGTTCAGAAATAACTGAAAGAAACAATCTAGTTTTGGTGGATTTTACCTAATAAAGTTTAGGATAAAGTACTGGACAAGGACAGTGGTAATTGTCCAAGGAAAGATAAATCAAACAGCCATTCTTCTGGCATGGTGTCACTCACAGTCTTCCAACAAGAGAGACATAGATGAAAATTAATAGGCTTTTCTGTTTGACACCTACACATCCACACACAGTCATCTAATTTTATTTAAAACTGTAAAAAAATATTGTTTGAAAAAACTTATTTTCTCCTTAAGTCCATAGACATCTAATTGACCTGAGCAGCTTTTCAGTAGCTCGTATCTGTAAGCATTTTTTCAGACATCTGATTGCCTTGGGCATCGCTCAGCATTACCAAGACTCCATCTTTTTAAACCAGGGCTGAGTTTCAGGGCATTAGACAGAAGAAGCTTTGATGATTGATTAGCATCTGTAAAATAACAGCAATGAAATTAGATAGATTGTTGCTTTCCAGATTGAGCGTTCTCTGCTGATGTCCTGCTTTTGGAAAAGTGGCTGTAGTGCCATCTGCTGTTCTGATTGACAAAATGTTTCCCAAGAGATTTTCCTCTATCGCTGGGGTTTGGTTATCACAATGTATTCAGTATAAATTGTTAAAGCTCAGAGAGAACTGTAGCTGGTGGAATATGAAAGCTGAAAGGATTAGGAAGCGCAAGAAGTAATTTTTACTGTAATGAGTGCATTAATCTGAAAATCACAACAATATCTTGAAGCTGGTACTCATACAGAATACATCTATTTATGTGATCCTGCTCTCTTTTGACCCCTCTTGAATAGGAGAAACTCTTGAGAAACAGATGTGGTGTATTTGGGAATATTTACATGTAGCAATGTTCTTATGGGTGCCTAGATTCAACTTCATTGAGGGAGAAGCTTCTGTCATTATTATTTCTCCAACATCTACAATATAAATCTGGAAATTATAAAGGACTAGTGCAATATCAGCTATTTCTTTTTAGTCCTTCTAACCACAAATATCTTTTGCATGAAAGCTGTAGGTTATCATTTATCCACCAATGATACAATTCCTGGCATATTCCAGTATCTCTCATTGGTTTGGGTTGAAAATAGTACAGGAGCAAATGTACCATGATATCCTAAATATGAAAATTAAACCAGTCTGAAATAACTGCCCACAGGGAGTAAATAGCATTCACAGGATCCCAATAGGCAACTGGAAAGAAAGGTTTCTCTCTGTACTACATTTTAAAAGACAGTTCTTAAAACCTGGTTTGAAATGATTCAGCTGCAGTTCCCTGCTCTCTCCTCTCTTCTTACCATTAGAATATAGGAAAAGCCTGCAAAAAGTAAAAATAGACTGACAAGTCTGTGCTATATTATTTTTCAGCACAAAAAATATCAACTATTCAAAACACAAAAATGTCGTGAATTTGAATGAAATGCCCCAGTTTGATGAAAAATTGCAACACTTCCAGAAATGTATTTAGAACTTTTTAGTCAGTTGAAAGACTGATATTTCAATTTGTTTTATTTTGAAACAAAAGCAAATGTTGAAATGCTACATATACCATGTAGGAAAGAATTTCTGAACAGCTGCAATTATAAATGATTTCTGGCACGAGAGTGAGAATGCTAACAAAGCTTCCTGTAAGAGGAGTATATCTTTTCTATATGCCAATTTGAATTACTGCATTAAATTTCTCATAACCAATGTTATATATCTAATCTAAGATACTTACCACCAGGTATCTAAACATAATGGAGAGCAACTGATTATACCACTGTGTTGCAAATAGAATAAAAAATTAAAAACTACATCTTCTAGTCTTCTTTTTGTCCAGCTCTGTTGCAAGGCATTTTTTTATCTCTTCCTCTCTCTTATTGCACTGTTTTATTTGGCAGTTGTTCAAACTAATTAGTGGAAAAGTGCCTTCAATGTAAGTTCCATAATTTGGCTAGGCAATAAAAGAATTCTAAGGAAATATTTCTTCATAAGGAAATATCACTCTACAAAAAATGAAATTTTAATAGAAATATTAATAATTTTACTAATATTTCTATTGTCAGTTATATACAGATATGACTGAGCGATAACAGAAGAAATTGTGTAAGCTGAAGTTATGGCAAAATCCATGCCTAAAAGCTTCATGCTGCTCTGTTTCATATCTTAGTGCTCTGTTGCTGTTCATTTCCAGAGAGACAGATTTATAGATGGGAGAAGGGAAAGAAACTGCAAGATAGTATGCACTTTTGAAACTTCTGACTCCACACTAAATTAATTGCCAGTGCAATTGATAAATGACACCATGAGCCAAATTTTTAATATCCTAGTGCAAAGTATCCCTCTCTCCATGCTGTTAGAAATATTGTCACAAGCAAAATAGAGCAAACCTGGGGAATTTAGCTTAATTTACTGCCGATTAACAGGAACATTTGTTTAGCCCCTGGTCATCGCTGCAGGCTACACTGAGGCCCTGCCTTTTTGGTGAGGCAAGAGGAAGTGCAGGAGGTTGATCAGTGTGCAGTGGTTTCTTTCTGCTGCTCATTTTTTACCTTTTTCATTTCCCTTCTTTCCTTTTTTTTTTTTTTTTTTTTTCTTCTTTCTTGTTTCTCCTGCTCTAGAATGGGTCCTCTATGGGTCACAGACCCACCAGGAATGCCACCACCTCTACCATGCAGCTCCTCTGGCTGCTCTCACCTTGTTTTAACTTTCTTTAGACATTTATCTCCATTCCTTAAATGCATTGTGATGGCCACCCATGCAGCTGCATTCCCTGCCTGCCCCTTTCCAAAGACTTTTTGATTTATGCCCCATACAAATATTTATTGCAAACTTAGACTTGTGCTTCCAGAGCAACCCTTTGACTGGTCTAAGCCCAGAGCCACATAGAAAAAGATCTAAAGATGCTGAAGGCAGAGCAAAATAATTTCCATGAACTTAATGTAATACTTTCCCCGATGTCTAGTGTTGGCTATCCATAACACAAGTTGTTAGGACCCAAAATAAATAAATAGGATTCTTCTGATTAACAATGTTATGAGAATATTTTTATGACAGGCATATTTTTTGGATGTTTGTATTTGACCTTAGTCAAAGTTTTCTCTGATAGGTAAACCTTCTAAGGCTATAACACTGCTTGCCTGGGGAAAGAATAAAGACTACTTATTATTCTTTCTTTATGCTTTCTAAGAAAACTTCTTAAAAAGGAGAAAATGGGTGAAAATGTAGGGAAATTGATAACTACCTCTACAGTCTACTTTCACATTTTTTCTCATTTAATCACAGAGCAGCTGCAGGTTAGACATTAGACGTTATTACTTGTTACATGATTTGGAGACTATCTGTGTGAAGTGAAATGCAGGTTTCTTACTCTATTTCCAATTAAGTGGCTGCTACTAACCAGTACCTTTTACTGTTGACTGAGAGCATTTAATTTATGGTGAGCAGGAAAACAAATTATTTTAATCAGCTATAGAGGAAATCACTTGAAGTTATAGTTCAGTCATAATGGGGTGAGAAATAATAATAGACAACACTGTCTGCACTGAAGATACCTTTTAGAGTTTCCTCTGCTGATAATTTGACACCAATATATAATGCATAAATAGCATAAAAATTCTAATTCTGTTAGTTTTGCCCTTCAAAAAACATTTTTTTTTAAAAATGAAAACTATCAGGATAAGTCGTTGTGAATTTGAAGGTTTGATCATTCTGTTTGGTTATGTTGGTTTGTTCTTTTGTGATAAACACAAAAAAGCGATTTTCACCGACTGAGAACTTCAAATGTTCAGACACTGCATAAGCAATTTGAGTACATAGTGCATCTTTGTGACCCATGAAATAAATTCTCAAATGGATGAATTGTTGTCGGCTGGAGGGATGCTTTAGATATAGATATAATTTCTGCAACAAATGTGATTTTTTTTTCCAGTTGTGAAGCAAAAAATACCAAGTTCTCATATTTTTAATTAATAGTTCAATAATCTTCAGTGTTTTGTATATAAAACTCTGAAATGACAGAATTAATATTCTTTAAATTCAAACCATTCAAACTGTTTAAGCTCCCTATGGGACTTGCTCTAACATAGTATAAACAGGGCTCACTTCAGTGTAAGTGGTCAAATTTCTTGTCTATGCAACTGCGACAGGAGCTGTGGATGGCTACACATCCACAAGGAAAAGGGCAGGCAATGGCAGGTTTCCTTTGCATGACACCAAAGTGCATAACCCTCAGCCACGTCAACCCATTTTTATTAAATTTGTTTCCTGGTTTTGAAAGTTTATAACAGGGTCCCCTCTCAACACTGACTGAATTATTTTCAGCCTCAGAAAGGTCCATGTATGCACGCAGAGCACTGTAAGTGTGAAAGTTCTGCTGGGTAAGGTTTCCTGGTAAAGATTTCTGTGAAGATACTTAAGCTGGTGTCATTATATGATAAAAAGTACAGCAGTCATATTTAGCTTTTGGGGTTTTACCTAAACTATTCACAGAAAGTTTGTTCACACACATAATTCGGTATTTCCCATCTTCAGCACAACGTTACAGTATCCTTTATGCGCACTGCCTGACAACTCTATTTGACTTTGAGAAGCATTTAAGCTTATAAATGGAGTTTTATTTTATGAGAATCATCATAAAATGTGAGAAAATATGTGGAATAAAGACATCAAGCAGTTGTTAGAACAGAAAATTAGAGAGAAGAATATCTAGCAAGGTATCATTCAGAATCATTGCTCAAGCTGATACTTTTGATAAGGCATAATGTAATCCCTCAGTAGGGTAAATATAATAATATAATAATTCAGAAGACCTAAGATTAGAGATCATAAACTTCTAACCTGACAGCTTAATAAAATTATTAATTTTCCTTATGCCATTCACTATGTTAATAACTCTACCCTGAACAGCACTGATACTGTTGAATGATGCACTGTATGATGCTCTGAACAGCTGCCCAGATGTCCACACATAAAGTCTCTATTGCAGGATACTAGCTTGAACAGCGGATGTATGTTGATGGCTATGGAAGAATAAGGACAGAATAAGTACATGGTGTTTCCTCCTAAGACTCTCCCAACCACCAAGAATTTTTGGCTTGTGAATTTAAGACCTGGTGCAAAGACCATCAAGATAAAAAAATTACACTAATTGCAATAGTGCTGATGAGGCCTATGGGCAGTTTTAGTCTCCATTTAATTCTCAGATTTCATTATAGGTGCTTTAGTGAGAAATTGTTCATTACTGACTAGTTCTAGATAACTCTGTCCCTGTAGGTCATGATCCTGTAAGTTATTTGAAGGTCACCTTATGTTTAAAAGGTTACCTTATAGTCTTTTCCTCTGATTAAGGTATTTTTTAAAGCGTGATTCTGTCTTCTGGTTAAGCTCAGAGAACAAATTAATTGGATTCTCTCACAGAGCAGTCCTGGAAGCATGAGCCTGACAATGCAATGCAATATTTTTTAATTATTGTTGTGGAATATATCCTTTAAATTAACATAATTTCAGTATCTCTGACACATTGTGAGGAAAACTATCTCCAAAGCCAGCCAAATCTAAGCCAAAGTTTTTAGAAGTCTATGCACACTCTCTGGCTAACAAAGGGTGTCTTAGAGGTCTTCAAGATATAGGAGCACATACTTTTAGAAGTTCAGGAGGACAGGCAGATATTAGACACACTGATATGTAAGATACACTGCTGATTTTGACAGCTGGATTCTGGCAGAGAATTCCTTCCTTGCCACAGTGGAGCTCATGCTGCAAAAATGGCTCTCGTTCTCAGCCCGCAGTAGTATTTATTAATCTGGGTGGATTCAATACCAAAAGCTGAAGATCCTCACAGATCTGGGTTTATAACCCACAGACTTTAACCAGCAGCTTTGAGGGTCACTCTGGTGGTGTGAAGCACATATGTAGCTAGAAGCTTCAGAGTATTTTCATTCATTTCTGTGAAACCATTTGAGCTGTTTGCTGTGATCACCTCAGCGTTACATGTCTTGCACCTTGGAAACAGGTTTTTAATTCAGAGATGTACTTTCAGACATCCTATCTGCAGCTGACGGGAGCCGGAAATTGAGCTGGTTATCATGAGTAAACCAGCAGCGCTTGTCTTCTTTTAGTGTGGACGCATATGATATTTACTCCTCCCTACATCTGTACGCAGTGAGTGTTCACTTAGTAAGCAAAGAGTAAGAGCTGTTCAAAACAGGATGAGGTGTGTTAAAACAGTGGTGTGGCAGAAGACTAGATGTACCTATTTTGAATCTATAAAACATTTGTAGTGCATTTCAGTGCTGGTTATAAAGTGTATTACATTACTTGATTAAGTATGAAAGCTTTGGGTTTACTTCTGTAAATGTAAAAGAAATAAAGCCAATCCAAAATACCAAGTATTTCCTCATGCATGACTTCTAGTCCTATGAAACCCATCATTTTTCAGAGATTGTCTTGTACCTTAACTGAGGCAGTTGAAATGATCCATTGTTGGGGGAGGGACATAAACTTTATGTCATTGCCCAGGTACAAAACACAGATGTAAACAGAAATAACTGCCTCCTTCAGACAGAGAAGGTCATTCAGTCAGCTGTGTAGGAGTGTAATCAATACATAGATATAGACCTTAGTAGGAGACACTGGATTTGTTTCCTTCATTTTCTTCTCTTCCACCTTGGCAGCCATATTTCATGCATTAGCGTTGCAAGTTTCTGGTTCTCTCTTATGTCAGACATGGGAGCATGGGTCTCTGACCCCCATGATACGAAGCAGTTGAGAATGTTTCCAGGCACAGGAAGGCAGCAGTAATCTATGCCATTGCTTCTCATGCATTATCATATTGGTTTTCCACTATTTTAGTAAAAACTTCTCAGATTATATTCCTTTAGTCTTGTGAACACTGCCTTGCAACGAAAGCAATTAAACAGCAGTCTTGTATGGAACCACTTGTATCCTGATGCATTTTCTTCTCAAGTACCCTCAAAAGGCAAAGACCAGCTGTTATCTTTGTTCTGCAATAGCTGCCAGCCAGCACTGCCATCTCTGCTATAACAGGAGATGCTATCTGCCTCCAGGCACCTTTTTCTAATGAAAAAAATTCGATTGCAGACTTACGCATAGTCTGTGTGGTATCCAACTTAGTAAGACTACTGTGTCTTATAAGTGAAGGTGCTGTTACACAAAACCCATCTTATATCCCTGATGTACATTTTGCCAAAAGCAACTAAACTGTATTAGAAGATGGGGCCACATATAAGTCCCAGATAAGAGAGGTGACATAAAACTTGAGAAGAAAAATGAAGTGCTTTCTTTGGATTTTTTTTAAACTTTGATATTTAAATAAGAATAACCTACATTTAGTTCCTGTGCTCAATACATAATCTAGTTGATCTGACTAAAATTTCTGAAATGTACCAGTTCTGGTACTAATGGTCAAATGGGAAATAATACTTTCACTTTATAGGCAATTTTCTATCATTTTAGGAATTGCGTTTTCTGCAGTTACAGCATAAATGAAGAAGAGGAAAAGAACACACAAAAAGATTTATATTCCTCATTCCATAGGGTTGGGATGAACTTTAACATTATACAGTACAATCCTGGTTTATGACAAGAATGACTATGATATACCATAATGCCACTAAAATTTACATGAGCTATGGAGTTTCAGAAGTAACCAAAATACCAAGAAATATCTTCTCCATTGCTGTACTATGAATGAGTTGAACTCTCATGCTTCATTGCCAAATGCCTAATAGCAAAATTCTGATAACTAATGCATGATAACTTTATTTAGCCAGCTAATGCTTTCCAGTTTATAGGTGAAGTGACAGCAGGAGACAAAAAAACATTCCAGAGAAAATGAACTTGCAATCGGTAAATGTTTTTTTTGAAAAGCTGCCTGTCCTGGGTTCAGCAGTAGCAGTCTTTTTTCTCCTTCTTAGTGGCTGCTGCAGTGCTGTGGTTTTGACTTTAAGCCTGGGAACAGTGCTGATAACACCAATGTTTTCAGTTGTTGCCCAGTAATGTTTACTCTGACCAAAGACTTTCTGAGCCTCATACTCTGCCAGGGAGGAGGGGAAGCCGGGAGGAAGCAGAGACAGGACACCTGACCCAAACTAATCAAGGAGGTATTCCATACCACAGCACATCATGCCCAGTATATAGACTGGGGGCAGTTACCCAGAAGGGTTAGATCACTGCTCGGGTCAGGCTGGATATAGGTTGGTGACTGGTGAGCAGTTGCATTTTCTTCCCTTGTTGTTTCCCTTACTATTATTATTGGTGGTAGCAGTAGTGGTTTGTGTTCTACCTTAGTTACTGGACTGTTCTTGTCTCGACCTGTGGGAGTTACATTCTTTTGATTCTCCTCCTCATCCCTCTGGGAGCTGGGGAAGGAAGAGGGGAGAGTGAGCGAGTGGCTGCGTGATTCTCTGTTGCCAGCTGGGCTTAAACCACAACACTGCCTTTTACCTATATTGCCAAGACTACTTCTGTAAATGCTGGCAGTTTAATTAAAAATTTTGGGGTTGAATCACATTGCAAATTTATGGTTTTCATCAACTCAGTGGTGTCTTCTATAGGAGTTGCTACACATTTTATGTATAAAAAGCTTTTCAGAACATGAATCCAAGCCTCAAAGAACAAAACAGAAACTCAGCTTTGTTCACTGCCTCCACCTATGGAGTGCTTTCTGCCCTGCTCTTCAGGCTCAGTTGTGATCACCCTTGCCACTTTTGCTCTTTCTCTGCTGTATGGGTAGTTTCAGACTTCTTTTTGCCTTAGCAATGATAAAGTACTACTAAGCAACAGGAAACAAAATGGAAACCTTTTGTACCAAGAAAGTACATACTTTCCTCATTAAACTACCATTTTGCTTTTCAAAATAATATTTGGAGACTGAGAACCAGGGTTTCTCATTCTGAGCAATGTTTCAAGTTTTTCTACCTTCAGATCAGGTGCTACCAAAACCAAAAGAAGTTTCTGCTTAAAGTTAAGACAGAACTGCTTGATTTTTCCCTGTAGAAGACTTTTCCATACTCTGGGGACCTTGTTTGCTCTTTTTTTGAATGCCTCTGCAGTGTCATGCTCAGCCTTCAGTAAGGCTTTTAAAATCATCTGTTGCTAAACTGCTGAGGACCAGAAGAATGTGTATCAAAAAGATACAGAAATATTAACTGCAAAATCTATCAAGAATTCTTAATGACTAGGGAAATCCCCAAGGGGGAAACAGTTAAATTGATAGGTTTCTTTAGATGAATAGAATCATAGTATGGTTAGGATTGGAAAGGACCTTGAGATCATCTTGTTTCAACCCCCCTGACATGAGCAGGGATGCCTCACATTAGACCATGTCACACAAGGCTCTGTTCAACCTGGCCTTGAATGCTGCCAGGCATGGAGCATTTACCACTTCTTTGGGCAACCTATCCCAGTGCCTCACCACCCTTACAGTAAAGAACTTCTTCCTTATATCTAACCTGAACTTCCCCCGTTTAATTTTTAACCGGTTACTTCTTGTCCTATCACTACAGTCCCTAATGAAGGGTCCCTTCCCAACATCCTTATAGGCCCCCTTCAGATACTGGAAGGCTGCTCTGAGATCCCCTGATCCAGCCCCCTGATCATCCTCATGACCCTTCTCTGGACTTCTTCCAACAGTTCCATGTCCTTTTTATGTTGAGGACACCAGAACTGTGCACAATACTCCAAGTGGGGTCGCTCGGGAGCAGCATAAAGGGGCAGGATCACCTCCTTCAACTTGATGGTCACTCTCCTTCTGATGCAGCTCAGGATACATTTTAGGGGATCTTTTTAAGTCATCTTACCCCATCTTCATTCTCAAACCAAGGCTAAGTTTGAAATAGATCAAGTTGCTAGATATCTTGCCTAGTCAAGCTTTGAACGTTTCTAGGGATGGAGCTTCCACATCCTCTCTAAGCTTCTCTTCTAGTGTTTTACCACCTTCAGCTTAAACATTTTTGTACATCTCTCATTAGATACCCAGCACATATTCCTTAAATATTACCATATCCAGTATCCATGCCCAGGCCCTTGGTCCCTTATGCAGTTGCCAGCTCAGACCTCAAGTCTTCCCAGGTGCAGGTCTCCTCCTACTCACCAGCTGGTCCAGCTTTGAGTTCACTAGGAAATCGTAACAGAACAGAATAAGGTCATGCAGGCAATAGCAGTGACTTAGGACTATTCTCTGTGAGCAGTTTGACACCTCTACCCTGATTCAATGTATAAGATAATATAGATATACTCAGAAAATGCTTCTGGCCCAGGCACTGCTCAGGCTTTATTACAGATGCAGAGAGGTAGAATCTGGATGTAAATACTGGGCTTTTTTTTTAATTATTTTAGTTGCACTTTTATAATTGTTCAGTTCCCTTGGAAGAAATGGTACCTGATTGAGAGGAAAGTATATTATCTCTTGTACATTAAGAAAGCTTTTTTACAAAGTGAAAGCACTTCTGTCATAAATGAGGATTTGTTTGAGTGCACACATTCCAGCTGTTGAAAAAACTTACATTTGATGATTTTTTGGAAACTGCACAAATCTCTAGGGCAAGAAAAAGCATAACTATCATTTTGTCTTTGCAATTAGAAAAATGATACATTGACTATTTCACACTAAATGGTTTGTAACCTAATTCTGAAATATGTGCTAAATTATCAATGGATATAATTTAGCATAAATTCAAGGAGTAAAATGGAGATATTCTGCTTTATAGCAATTAAGCATCATCTATTAACTAATTATCATGAAACTTTTTATTAACTATCATGTTCCCTTCTATTGTATAAATTCTTTCACCAACTTTATATTTACCATGGATTATCTGTTCCCTTTAATATTAAATATTGATTTTTTTTCACATTGCTTTTGCCAGCACCTATAGAAAATATCTTTCCAATCATAATTGGCATGACAGTGTTTACCTGTCATTTGCCTAGTGGGTGGATATGAGGTGTTGAGTGTAAAAACTTCTGCATTTATCTTAAAGGTTTGGAACAGTTCCTTAGTGCTTCAATTAAACTAAAGGATTGTCTAATTATTCACAGTAAGGCATAGTTAGTTTGTGAGGAAGCTATTCTACAGCTCCTTACAAGTTGTCTTTGGAAACTGTTTTTGTAATAGTAAATCAAATAACTAGCTCTTCTGAGCTGTGTTCTCTTTTGCTGTGTCTGTTATGAAGCCTCTCAATTGTATTTGTTCTGTGCAGTATGATTAGTTCAGAAAGCACTAAAGAATTTATTTTTCTGATTGCTTTGAAAAAGTTTATCGTCTTCACAATTGTATCCACATTTAGGGAGTTACAGGCAGTAGAAGTTCCATGCAAAAGCAGAGTGTGAGTGCTCTACAGTGGGTCCAGTTAAAGGACCTAAAATAATGAAAGCCAAGCAAAATGAAGACACGGGAAGCAAAGGTCAAATTTAGCTCCTACTTACCCAGTGTACTGTCCTTGCAAGAAGCTTTTTCTGAAATGTTGTACTTAATTGTCACTGTGCTCCTATTAGTTAAGCCTCCTTCATTCTTTAATAGCCTTCTCAGTAGAGGATCAAGCACACCTCTCACCTAAAGCCATTTATCCATGCAGTTCAGATTTTGTGGAATCCAATTTGATTCAGTCACTCACAGATCCAAGGTGCAGAGAAGATCAGTGCAGTCATGTTTATTTGTCTTCAGAAATTTGTAACAGTGGCTTACAATTAAAAACTCTCACAACTTTGTTAGATCTTCTGGGCATTGAAAATAATTTATTTTTCCTTCTCTTTCCCTATTATTAAATTTTGAAGACAATGTTGTCTGAATCACAATATCTGATGCTTAATTTCTTTCACACAACTTTAATTTTGAACCACAAGATTTTCTGATTCATTATGAACATTGCTTATCTACATTTATAGCTTTTAATTTAAAAAGAAAAAAAAAACTAAAAAATGCAGTGATAATTTTATCTTTGGCTCTAATCTATGCATCAGAGGTAAGTGATAAATTACTTTCATCTTTTACTGTAAAAAAAATTATGTCACGCCTCAAAGTACATCACCTGAATAGCGTCTTCACAGGAAAAGTGGAATAATTGTGAAATAGTCCCTCTTCATAGGAGAGAAATCATAGAACTGTAGAATCATAGAATAGTTAGGGTTGGAAAGGACCTGAAGACCAACTAGTTCCAAACCCCCCTGCCATGGGCAGGGACACCTCCCACTAAACCGTATCACCCAAGGCTCTGTCAAACCTGGCCTTGAACACTGCCAGTGATGGAGCATTCACAACTTCCCTGGGCAACCCATTCCAGTGCCTCACCACCCTTACAGTAAAGAATTTCTTCCTCTTATCCAATCTAAACTTCCCCTGTTTAAGTTTAAACTCATTACTCCTTGTCCTATTACCACAGTCCCTAATGAAGAGTCCCTCCCCAGCATCCCTATAGGCCCCCTTCAGATATTGGAAGGCTGCTATGATGTCTCCATGCAGCCTTCTCTTCTCCAGGCTGAACAGCCCCATCTTTCTCATCCTATCTTCTAACGGAAGGTGCTCCAGTCCCATGATCACCCTCATGGCCCTCCTCTGGACTTGTTCCAACAATTGTATGTCCTTTTGATGTTGAGGACACCAGAACTGCACACAATACTCCAAGTGAGGTCTCATGAGAGCAGAGTAGAAGGGCAGGATCACCTCCCATCAAAAGGTCACGCTCCTTTTGATGCAGCCCAGGATACAGCTGGCTTTCTGGGCTGCAAGCGCACACTGCTGGCTCATGTTCATTTTCCTACATGTCTTTTAAATCATTCAAGGAATATTCTTACCAAATCCATTTATTTTCTGTAAAACACCAAAACTGTAACTTCTATAAATGTGAATTAATGTTGTTCCTGTAACAGAGGACAAACAAAATCTTTCCAGTGTGGAAGGCTTCATAAAAAATGCCATCTAGCAACTGCATTAAAAGACGTCAATGAAGAATTGGTGAAAGTTCAGAAATGGACAGCCCTGCCAGTGAGCCCTTGTGTGACACACAACTTCTGTAATATCTCACTTTTAAAGAGATGACTCAATATTTATGAATAAACAACATTTTAATACCATATCATATATCTATCTAAATTTTCAATTTTTTGCAAAAGAAACAGTTCTTCCGTAGCTCAGATTGATCAACTCACTAAGTTAAGACTGTAATCTGCTTTTACACAGTTTCTTGGTGCAATAGTTTATCTACCCAAGACGTACTAAAATATTTTCTTTATAGTCAGCGTCGGAACTGCTGTCACTTGGTGTCCTTTGGAGTTTCTCAGTGTTGTTTTATTTGTCATATCTCTCTCAGAGAACTTCCCTCAGAATATCCACTTCTTTTTCTACCATTGCAACCATTTCATTTCAGCCATCACTATGGTTTTGTAATATTTTACCATAAAATGCTCATATTTCCCAGAATTTCTTTTCAACTTCCAATATTTTTTTCAGTAAGAGCTAATAACCTGACAAGTCAGTCCACCTGATGGACAATAAATATGCAGACCTGATGGAGGAGGATAAACCACAATTATCTTTCTATCAAATCTAAGATTTGGGCATCCAAACCACATGGGTCTCAAATGGCTAGGGGGCAGAGCCAGCACCATGGGCAGGCGGTGATTGTGCAAAGCTCCCTGCCTGAGTTTATCCCAGATAATCCCTTAAAGTGTTTAAAACCCCTGAAGATTAGGCCCTCAGTGACATGGTTTAGTGGTAGTAGTGGCAGTTCTGGGGGAACAGTTGGACTTGATAATCTTAAAGGTCTTTTCCGACCTGATTGATTCTATGGTTCTATGACTCTACAATTTCACAATTACTAGACCTAACACATGATTTATCCAGCACATTATTGAATACTCTTCACCTGTAGAGAAAAATAATAAATCATATCAAAATCACCATTAAATTATGCTGCTGAACCTATAGTTGCAATAGTTGAACTAAATTATTTTGGATATGGTATGTAGCTAATGGTGTTCCCTATGTTTTTATTACTCACAGTTTCAATTTATTACTAATTATGTGGGCAAGTGTCATCGAAAGAAAAGAAAAGAACAGGTATTCTGGAGGGGTTGCAAATGGGGAAAGGGAAGGAAGAAGCCAAGAGAAGGCTCTACGTTTGAAACAATGCTTAGAGACTGAAGGTAAAACTGAGCTCATACACTGGAGCTCAGCTGGATTTCTCTCAAATCTGAATTCACTCTGGATTGCTTGTCTTGTTAAACTGCCTTTTATCTGCCTTTTCATATGAAAAATTTAATTATACATCAAGAATTAAGTCATGAGTGGTTGAAATATTCAAGAAAAAAAAGTAGTAGACTGATATTCAATCTCCAGGATGTTCTCTTAGTGGTTTTCATCCTTCTTCTGGTGGGCTGGAAAAATGTACTAATAGGGAAAGAAAGATCATCTCTATGAATTAGCTGGTGAATGAAGCTGCCAAGCCACTGTCCATCATATTTGAAAAATCGTGGCAGTCAGGGGAAGTTCCCAATGACTGAAAAAAGGAAAATATAACCCCCATTTTCAAGAAGGGGAAAATGGATGACCCAGGGAACTACAGACCTGTCAGTCTCACCGCTGACATCCAGAAAATCAAGATTATTGTTCAAAGAAAAAAGTATATGCCATTCATAAATGTCAGCTAGTAGCCAGTTCTGCTTATACCTTAAACATTTCCTTTCCTAAATGTACATGAAACAAATATTTACTGCTAGGAGTAGAAAACTTAAGTGCTGATAGAACAACTTACATCTCAAAATGCCTTTTCTGATAAGATGGAGCCTAATTTGTCCTCAGGAAGACTTCTAGTGGGGACACGTGAAAGACTGGTCATTCTTTCTGTACTACAGGCACCAAATAATGTTGCAGATTACACTGAACAGCCACACTCTTGCTTTACAATATTAGTAATTTATTATCACCTCAGAGGACACAGTCGTTGGTCTAATATTCTGAAGATTTTGGTTGTTCAAATATAAATAAACTATCACAAGAAGGATTCTTTGCAACCTCACATCAGCCCTGCAGTCCTAGCAAAGAAAATAGTCTGTAATAGAAAAAAAAATTCCCCCAATATACATTCATCTTTCCTTAATTGAACTTTCTCAGTCAAACCCACACAAAATTCACAGTCTCCATTAATATTACACTGTGGCTTGACTGATTTCACTTTGATGTCTCATTTTATTTTACTTTTTCTTCAATTATTGCTTTTTTTCCCAGATGTTAAATCATCTTTCTGCTTTCAGTTTCTTCTGCAGTTTTTGAATAGAAACCATATTTTATCCCTACTCCTAAAGCATGCTGTCTAATGCTACCACTAAAGAATCTAAACTCATTGAAATTGTTCTGGGTTTTCTGTATCATTGGGATTTGGAACAGACTTGAAGTTGTAATCCCCACTGGACTGTATTTTCAAGCTTTTTGCCTATAATGTTTTAGCTAAGAAGTGAGAACATTGAGTAAAAAGCCACTAAATTTTGCCCTGTACTAGCTGAACAGAAGAGCGCTGCTTAGCATATGATCTACATAACCCTCCCTTGTCCATGGCTGTCCATAGGGATTAGTCATTTCTTTCACTAGAAACTGGGAGGTTTGGGCTGGAAAGGAAAGGGGGACTCCTGTTCTGAGCAAGAAGAAAACCAAGGTTTTTTTGAAACACAATTCAATGACAAAGTCAGAAAATTGATTGTCCTGGGTTCAGCAGTAGCAGTCATTTTTCTCCTTCTCACTGCTGTGCTTTTTGACTTTCGGCCGGGAAACAGTGCTGATAACACCAATGTTTTTAGCTGCTGCTCAGTAACATTTAGTCTGACCAAGGACTTTCTGAGCCTCATACTCTGCCAGGGAGGAGGGAAAGCTGGGAGGAAGCAGAAACAGGACACCTGACCCAAACTAACCAAAGAGGTATTCCATACCACAGCACATCATGCCCAGTATATAGACTGGGGGCAGTTACCCAGAAGGGTTAGATCACTGCTTGTCAGGCTGGGCATTGGTCGCCAAGTGGTGAGCGGTTGTATTACCTTCCCTTGTTATTTCCCTTTTCATTATTATTATTGGTGGTAGCAGTAGTGGTTTGTGTTCTACCTTAGTTACTGGACTGTTCTTATCTCAAGCTGTGGGAGTTACATTCTTTCTATTCTCCTCCCCATCCTGTAGGGAGTGAGGGGAGGAAGGTGGGGATTGAGCTAAGGACTGCATGGCTGACTGGGCTTAAACCACAACAGCTCTTTTTTCTTGGTGCCCAGCATGGGGCTTGAAGGGTTGAGATAATGACATATCTGACCAGAAGGTGTTTAATTGTATTTGTGATAAGCATTCATTATTTAGGATTAATAGTCACTCATCACAATCCTGATTTATTGACTCTCAAAGTTTTTGCCCTTGATCTTGGAGTTTCAGCATGTTGTACCTTACTCACAGCTGATATTTGCCCTCTTAGTGTTTATCAGCTGGGGGGCTTGGGCTAAGGTTCTTGTTTCATTGTACTTCATGGTAATGACTTGTAATACAATAGAATCATTGACCATTAAACTGCTCTGGCTTGCGTTCCCAGTGTGGTCACTACCTCTATACTTTGGGAGGTATATAATAGAAGTGCTGAGCAATTGCATATCTTTTTTCCCCTCCTTGGGTGGTCAGCCTATGAGGGAGACATTCCCATACACCCTAGTGACAAGTACAGTAGCTACTCAAACTCTGACTGCAAAAGATAATGCAGCTACTCCAGCTCCAACCAGAGCACCTACACCAGCCCCAGTGACAAGTACAGCAGCATCATTTGAGAGTTCTGAAGGTTTTGAATGGTCTTTGTGTACCCTTGAGACCTGCCTGCTGATTGTGATGGGGATCACCATGTTGGCACACATACAGAGTGTGTTTTACCAATGACCATTTCGTCTGATCTCGAGAGCTAAGCTGAGCTGGGTTTGGGTCAGACAGCGATATAGGAGGACCAAGAGATTTCCCTAAGGATGGACAGTCATGACTGGCAGGGTGTGTGAGGCAGTATGGGCAAGTATCTAGTCCACTGGGTCCCTCCAGTGCTTTAGAAGCGTTGGAGATGGGAGGCAGCTGTATGGAGTCCCTAACGACAAACTGCAGAAACTGCTGAAGGTGAGGGTGAATTATTTTGAGCCTGGTGGGCCCATGACACTTCAGGCCATCCGGGCAGAGAGGCAGCATACAGGTGGACTCATGATTGAGGGGTGGACTTAGCAATGGACACCATTGCCCAGGTTATTCACGAGTGTGAACACTGCACACAGCCTCTCCTGCTCTGGAAGGCTGCTCTGAAAAACTGTTACAAGAGATGGAGACAGACATCATGGACTGGATAGACTTGGCAACTTTATAGGAATTGGTCCATGCACTAAGGAATGATCTCTCTCTCTCTCTCTTTGTGGATGTATATATGTATGTATATATATATAAGATGAGAGAGATAGTATATTGAAAATGTGGTATCTGAGCATGATGTGAATGATATGGAATAAGGGGCTGATACTATCCTGGGTTCAGCAGTAGCAGTCATTTCTCTCCTTCTTAGTAGCTGCTGCAATGCTGTGTTTTTGACTTTTGGCCTGGGAGCAGCGCTGGTAACACTGATGTTTTTAGCTGCTGCTTAGAATGTTTACTCTGACCAAGAACTTTATGACAGAGAGGAGGAGAAGCCGGGAGGAAGCAGAAACAGGGCACCTGACCCAAACTAACCAAAGAGGTATTCCATACCACAGCACGTCATGCCCAGTATATAGACTGAGGGCAGTTACTGGGCAGGGCTAGATCACTGCTCGGGTCAGGCTGGGTATTGGTCGGCGAGTGGTGAGCGGTTGTAATCTCTTCCCTTGTTGCTTCCCTTTTCGTTATTATTGGTGGTAGCAGTAGTGGTTTGTGTTATACCTTAGTTACTGGACTGTTCTTATCTCTAGCTGTGGGAGTTACATTCTTTCAATTCTTCTCCCCATACCTTGGGGAGCTGGGGGAGGAAGGTGGGGATTGAGCTAGCGACTGCGTGGTTGATTTACAGTGAGGCTTAAACCATGACATTGATTCACACCAGGATTTGGTTAAAGTTATTTAATACAAATTCACATAGGTATTAGATTCTAATTCTGACTTTTCACAACATTACATTTAATATGTTATGGTACAATAAGTTCAAAGCACTAGACATTCCTCTGTTATGAATTACAGGTATCCAGGTTAAACCCTATGTATAACA
The DNA here is from genome assembly GCA_025447955.1 of Psilopsiagon aurifrons. NCBI lineage: Eukaryota > Metazoa > Chordata > Aves > Psittaciformes > Psittacidae > Psilopsiagon > Psilopsiagon aurifrons. The sequence continues at coordinate 23,202 of JAOEHY010021508.1, forward strand.
GATAACAGATACCAGATTTGCTTGTTCTTTCTGTCCTGTACCAATTTTTTCAAACTAATTTTTTTTTTCAGAGAAGCGAAATAACATCGCTGTTGTGTAGAAAACACATTATGTATTCTGGATGCTGTGAAAAGATAGATGTAGATGATAAACCATTATCTTATGCACTACATTTCAGATGAGCTTTCTGGTGACCTCTTATATGAAGATTTCTGTTAAACTTGCCTCTGTTTTCCACTGCTTATGCTCATCTCCATCTGGAGTTTGAACTGTCAGTTTCAGCCTTTTTTCTAATAACATCTCCCCATCTTAGGAGATCCCTGGCCTATTCCTCAGTTTTTTTTGCTACCCTTCCACTCAGATTTCAGAAGGGAACTTAAGTAATCTCATTCTTCTTGTTTCTCCTCTGTGGTCATGGTAAAACATGCCGCAGACAGAGTTCTTTCATTTTCCCATGGCTTGCCTTGGACTTTTCCTGTGTTTTAAGAGCCAGGCATACTTGTTACGCTAACGTGAGTTATTAAAGCAGAAGGGAACATTTCTAAAGAAAATTGCAAGTCAGATTTATAGGTAAGGCGAGTAGGTTTTTACCCTGTTTGCTTAAAAAATGGCAGTCATTAATTCTAGCTATCATAAAATTATATTGCTGAAAATTAAAGTCAAATAATTCTTTAATTTGAAGCATAAAGCATCCTCATAAACGTTAGAGAAAAAAAATAGCAATCATTCATTTCGTTCTTTCTGAAACATTATATTGCAATTTGACAGATCACCTTTGACTGTGGAAAATTTGTTAATTTTAATACTATTGAATAAATGAGGCTTTATGCAGTTAAGGTTTTACAAAAGCAAAATTTACTTGAGGAAATTCATTTGCCTTACAATCATTATCGTTAAATGATCAAAGCTTGTATCTCAAAGAATTTGTAGCTAATTGCAACATATCTGATCTGCTGTTGATGGGGGTACTATTCTATATATGACTCCTACCTGAGGTAAACATGTTGTCTGGTTCAGATATTTTTATCTTCCTGATAGGCCAAGTCCTACTGAGCAACCAAGAACTATGAATGAATATCTATGATTTCTTCTTTTCTTCCCCTCTTATTTCAGCAGATGCACATTTGTCTGTAGATTAATGTGTAAATCACAACTGAACCATAATTTTGAGCATCTGTGCAAAATGCCACCGATAATTGACTGATAGAGCTACTAGCAGAGTTTAATATTCCATGGAAGATGAAGAGGAGGGGAGGAAAAACCATGAATAAATATAACTTCCTCTGGCACACAGGCCAGCAGAGGCTTCTCATTGCCTTGTACAGCACTCTCTATTCTCTGTCCTTCAGCTGGGACACTGTGATGCTCCTTTTCCCAGAAGTTTTCGTGGAGTGACTCTGCCATGGCAATACCCACCATTCCAGCAGGTCACAGCTACCCAATGCAATGTGGTTAAATGTTGGCCTTGCAAACACACAGAATAAGTTAGAAGGCAAATTTTTCTTTCTGTCATTCTTTTTTTCTGACACCTAGTCTGAAGCTTTGCCCATGCCCTTGAGATTGACAATGAGCTGTGAGCCACATAAAGCTACACTCTTAAAAATTAGCTAGTAAAGACAGCACTCACTTGTCTCAGCTGCTCCTGCGTTTACATTCCAGTTGCACTGCTGTCTCAACTTCCATGTTACAGGTTGAGCTAATCGATTAAAAGGATGTGACCTCAAAGCAATGATTTATAATGGTTGCCTGTGCTTTTACATGGTACTTAGTTGTCTAAAATGTACCTGAAGATCTACAAATTAGAAAAGCAGTTTTGCAAGTGCAAATCAGATTTCACGTAATAGTCATTCAGTTAATGAACCAAAGAAGTCAGTTTTTGCAGAGCCTGAATTATTAAGAAAACCCCAACAAACAAACAGGAAAATGAAACCAAAAAAACCCCACATTGACAGTATTTTAGTTTACTTTTCTTCATTCTGAGGACTTGAGTCTTTCTTATATTTTGGTATTTACTTCTTTATGCAAAGCAAACATCAACCCAGAGAAGGCAGCTTTGTTTAACTTAAATTGATGCTGGTCTTTGGCTTAATCACCAGAATAATACAGAACAGGGACAGGTATTCTCATTTCTAGACATAAATGGTTTTGTACAGAAGGATTACTTTTCAGTAAACCAGGCTCAACAGCTACTTCAAAATAAGTTGCAAAGCATGAGGCATCACAGCAACAATTCGGCTTTCAGTGATTTTGAACATTAACACAATTCTGCAGCTTTTTAGCAACTTGAAGGTTTTGTGGGTTTTTTTGTGGTTTTTTGTGTGGGTTTTTTTTTCTTTTTTTAAATGTGAGCTTTTTAAATTGGTTTCTTGCTGTTCCCATTATAGAGAAATGACTGTTCTAACTTGATTTCTGAAACTGAGAACTGCTATAAAAAGCTTACCAGCATCCTGCTGCTGACCATGTTATTTAAATTCTACTAGCAGGTTCAGCTGGTTGTCAGATGGCACCAAAGGCATAACTAATTCATCAGGCTGCATCCTGCAGCAGTTATAAGAAGCGAAAACATAATGTAAATGTCTAGTAACATAGAAGTGTGGAAAAAGTGTCTGCTTTCTTATTCCAGAGACACTGAGAGGGTAAGTGTGGTGGGTTGACTATGCCTGCCATTGACAGATAAATTATACTCTTAAGATCTCCATGAACTCCACCCCTGCTTCAGCTTTGGGAATGGACCAGTCAGCTGCCTGTTTAAAAAAATATAAAAGGTAGAGGGTCTGGTTAGCACCATGTTGAGCTCATGTCAACTTGACTTCATCAGAGCCGGGAAAGAAGAGCCCATTCCTTTATGACACCCAGCCTAATGTTTTATTTCTTTGTAAATTCTTCTATTAAGTACCTTAATGTTTTAGCAGATGTGAAAATACTTGCGGCTAGAAGGACGTATTTAGGTAAAGAGGAAATTTGAGACATTTTCTTACTTATCACAGTGTCTTGACTAACCTTTGTCAGGGGAAAAGCCTCATCCCTTGACTCCTTCTATCTCTCTCTCTTTCTGTCTCTCTCTCTGTGAATCTTTAAGCTCTTGCTGACAGCAATACCTCACAGAGTCAGCATAAGACTGAATTGTTCAGTCAGGTGGCATGAAGTTAGAATTGGCTGGTACTGATTGTATTCTTGATTGTACTTGTTTCAGCTGGAGTAGAGTTATTTTCCTCCCTAGTGTTTGGTAGAGTGTTGTGCTTTGGATTTAGTCTGAGTACAATGTTGATAATAACACACCAATGTTTTAGTTGTTGCTAAGTAATGCTTACTTCAATCAAGGACTTTTCAGTCTCATCCTCCTCCAGTGAGGACAGACACAAGAAGCAGAGAGGGAGCAGAGACAGGACACCTGGCCCAAACTTAGCCAAAGGGCTATTCCGTACCACAGCATGTCATGCCTGGCATGTAAACTGGGGGGGGGTTACCCAAAAGGGATCAATCGTTGCTCAGGGATTGGCTCAGTATTGGTCAATGGGTGGTGAGCAATTGTATTGTGCATCACTTGTTTTTTCTGAATTACCATTTGTCTTTTCTTGTTCTTTATTATCAGTATTGCTATTAACGGTTTCATTTCTGTTATCACTATATTTTACTTCATTTCAGTTATTAAACTGTTATCTCAACCCACAGGTTTTACATTTGTCATGGGTTCAGCAGTAGCAGTCATTTTTCCCCTTCTTGGTAGCTGGTGCAGCACTGTGTTTTTGACTTGTGG